>KK117331.1:20560-83922 GCA_000611955.2 Stegodyphus mimosarum
AGTGCTTACTACGTGATTGCATATTGAAATAAATTGAAGTGCGCTAGTATTAGTATATCTTGCTACGCACCCTTTTAGTTAGAGGCCAAACTCCGCGAATTGCTCTGTGAGCAAAGTTTAATTAGATTTCTATTTTAGTTTTAGTGTTAAATTTATTTGATTGTTAAGTTCGGCCCAAGTGTGGTCTTTTACTTTCTGTATCCCTCCCGAGTTGGGAAGTGTGTAAATAATAGTGATTTAATTAAAGAGGATTTCGAATCCCTTTCAAGTGCAGTTATTCGCCAATACAGTATCTACACCAGAACATAGCGTATTTTCCACTCCCTGTTCCAGTTCAGGACTTGAGAAGAAGAACCCTTGTAAGTACTTCACCATGTTTTCAAAGAACATACACAGAACACTCAGCCCTGATAAACTGTGATTGTAGATTCTGAGCCTTCGTCAAGGTATAGGCTCCTGTTAAAACATCATCTACATAAAAATCTCGATGCACAACTTGTGCTGCCAGCGGGAAGTTTTTGCCTACATCAATTGCAAGTTGGTTGAGTGTCCGTGTTGCAAGATATGGTGCATTGGATGTACCGTAAGTAATAGTGTTTAATCTATAAATCTTAAGTGATTCACCTTCACTAGATTTCCATAAGATTCTTAACAAGTCTCTTTGATGATCCTTAATTCAGATCTGCCGATACATCTTAATGATATCTGCAGTGAAAACGAATTTATGAGTGCGAAATCTAGAAATAATGTCAAATAGTTCATCTTGAACTATCCCACCGTTTAATAAAATATCGTTTAGAGAAAGTCCACTGGTTGTAGCAGAACTTGCATCAAACACCACTCGTAATTTAGTACTAAGTCTATCTGGTCTGTTTATCTCGTGATGAGGCATATAATACGAAAACCTAGCGTTATCTAAATTAGAAATTTCTTCCGATTGTCCCAATGCTTCGTATTCACTAATAAATTCTTCATACAAAGTTTTCAAAGTTGAATTGTGTGAGAAACGCTTAAGTAAGTAATCTAATCTTTTTTTGGCATTTTCCTTCGACTCCCCCAATTTAGTAAGCCCATCACTTTTAATCGGTAATTCTACGACGTATCTCCCATCCTCTCTTCTATAGTGAGTACGAAGGAAATGTTCTTCGCAAAATTGTTCTTCTTTACTTTTAAATTGGTTGTTTCCATGGACCTCTTCGATTTCCCAAAACGATTTTAAGGTGTTAGATAAATCATCAACCGAATAAACGTGCCCACAAAAATTACTAGAATTATTTTCTTGCGGCATGCTCATAGAACCACTAGCAATGTATCCAAAGACGGATTCATGAAACATTAATTCTTGCGTTTTTATTTTATTTGTTCCTAACAGTTCAAAGAAAACTTCATTTGACAACAAAACATGGATTGGGCTTGGTTTATAAAATTCTGGATCAGCGACTTTAATTGTGCGTACTGCAGTTAGATGCGTAATGTTTAGATGTCTGGCAGGTGTTATGCGCGTTATTTTGGGAACAACATAAAAATTTAAAGTTTGAACGTAACTTCTATCTGCGTTAGCAATCGTTGTGACTACACTTTCTTTTATGTTTATATTAACTCCGTTTAATCTTGATACAAAGGCATTTATTCTTTTTTCTCTTAGGTTTAATGATTGGACACATTCCCTCGTCATGAAATTATTTTGGCTGCCGTTGTCAATCAAAGTACGGAGAGCGATGTAACTCCCATTACAGTTTTTAACGTGAATTATAGCTGTGGAAAGTATAACTTGTTTATTAAAACCGGAAGTCGTAGTCATTGCAGAGCTGCTACCATCTTTTTCTGAAAATAAGACATCCTCCGAAAATAAGCCCTATCGTGATTTTCGGAACTTTTTGTAAATTGGGTAAAAACTTCATGGGACAAAATAACTGATAGTGATGTTTCCAATGCACTACGAACAGGCTACTTAGACAAGAAGTATTCATTTAACGATTCATTTAGCTATATCGCAAGACATGAGAGATTCGGACCAATGATTCAATAGGAAATGGATTTGGAAGAAAATCAGAATATAATTCAGAATTTTATTTATGACGATGTTCCAGAAGAAGATAACATGACTGTAATTGAATAAATTTAAATTTCTGTATTCTGTGTAAAATAAATATTAAATAAAAATATACTTTTATTTTTGCCCTTCCCCGAAAATAAGCCCTAGCGCGTATTTTGGACCAAAAAAGAAAGTAAGACAGTGCCTTATTTTCGGAAAAAGACGGTATTACCACTGGCGTCAGTCCTGTAATTCTCAGTAGAAGGAGTAAACACATTAGCATCTGGCGAAAGACCTTTGCTCAACTTAGGGTTTACATTACACGAATTCGATGATGCTGCGTTGGCGATTTCCCAATCTTCTCTTTCTAGATGCAATAATGTATGGTGACATTTATGGCATTTTTTGCACACGTTAATGCTTTTACAAGAATTATTCGTATGAAGCGATGATAAACAATTAAAGCATAGTTTTTTTGCTTTTGCAAAATTAAACCGTTTTTTAACCGGTAAATTCAAAAACTGATTACATTTCAACAATATATGATCACCTTTGCAGTAAGAACAAGTTTTCAAATTTTTTGAGAGAGATGTCAACGCTTTTGAATTATAGGAACGCTTCGTTTCGCGATTTAGAGGTTTCTTATGCATATATGATCACTTTGCAGTAAGAACAAGTTTTCAAATTTTTTGAGAGAGATGTCAACGCTTTTGAATTATAGGAACGCTTCGTTTCGCGATTTAGAGGTTTCTTATGCTGCAAAGTGCGCGAATGTTCTTTTAAAAAGGATGTTAACTGTTCTGTTGTTCCTATTTCATCCTTTTTCAGCGATCTTTTCCACCAGCTTTTAGTATTTTTCTCGAGCTTTTCGACTTATACATAAAGAATTAGCGTATCGCTGAAACCATTCACATTTTGTTCTAACAATTTCAAAGATCTTATGCACTCAATTATATTGTCAACAAATTTTAAAAGCGAAGGGGCTGAATCACATGTCTGCGGTAAGGAAAGTAACTTTTCAATGGCCGAATTTATCAGATCTTTTTTATTTGAGTAGCGTTCAACTAATAAATTCCATGCGATATCATAATTTGAGTCGCAAATGGATATAGAATGAATATTGTCTAACGCATCTGACTTACAAGAACTTTTCAAATATTGTAATTTTTTCGCGTTAGTTAAAGTTTTGTTCTTATGAACTGCTGCGGAAAATAAATCTTCAAATTCGATCCACTCTTCTATTTTTCCACTAAATGTGGGAAGCTATAACTTTGGTAATTTTACTTCGGAAACAGAAATGTCTTTAGGCGAAATGTTCTCGTTGGTATTAATTTTTACAGTACTGGATTTTAAATGTTTTCTTTTAATTATCAAATTAATTTCATCTAAATTGTCTAGTATAGTTTCCTTCTCTGTTATGAATGCGTCAATGTCTGTATCATCACAATGCGAGAATATAGAATCAAAAACATGTTTTACTTCTGCTTGAAAATATGAGATTTTAGATTCATATAAGTGTAGCAAGGCTGCGTCTGCTTCTTCAATAGTTGATTTTACTTTTTCTTTAAACCTTGATATATTAGATTTTACACTCTTTTTATTTGTTTTAGCAGCCTTTAATTCAGACATATTGATAAGTAAGTCAAATTTTACTTACCAACCTCTTTCGAACGTGCAGATTGTTTGTCAGTCCAGATTGAGGTAATCCATAGGTTTTCAAATAATATCCTTCGCTCGACGTTGACCAAAAAATGTTTGCGATGCGAATGCGATGTGGTTACGATGACCAATTAAACAATAAACAATTGAACTTAACTATTTATTGAAGTGTCTAAATGCGTTGCGTGCCTCTACAGGCGAAATCAAAACTGCAAGTACCTAGTTTTACAAGAGTGGCGTTCTAGCCAATATGCGCCAAGAACAAGATATCGCCAAGGCGTTGAAAACATATTAATCATTTCAAAAACATACAAATTAGTACTCAACAATTCATATAATCCAGTTTTGTATATTTCATGTAACAGTACTCAAGCATTGTATACTCTAGCACAGCAGTGTAAATTAGGGAATTTCAGAGTACCCTGCGCATAGTTGTAGCGTAGTATATGTGCATCATAAGGCATTTTTACTATTGTTTTCTTATACCCAATTTGTTTTTATATTCCATTCTATGTTTACTGTAGTTTTAGTTGTACACAGCATTTTCTCTGCAGTTTAAAATAGTACTCGTGTTTCAATATGTTAATCCTGTATAACCAATGTATTAGTACAGTTGTATAGTATACTACAAGTTTAAAGGTTTCTCAGTGATTTTCACAGTACCCTGCATATAACCATTTCCCAATATATTTCCCACTTCTGTTCAGTGTGCCCCCTCAAATATTCTCGTGTAACATAGCGATGCAAAGTTTATTCTATGCAAAGTATTTTCTATGTTACAGTATATTCTAAGCAACAGCAATTAAGTAATGTATATTTTCTAGCAGCAAAGTCTATTATAGTGTAGCTCAGAGTTTCCTGTTTTGCTGTATATAGCAGTTATATATTCTCATGCACATTTCAAGGTATCTTGTTTATTCATTTCCTCTTATTATTGTTATTTTCATTATGCTCTCACCGAATTTACTATAATAACATACTCAACACTGCATATATTCTTCCAGCTGTTTATCCCGCGTATTTACTATAGAATTTTTATCTTTTTTTTTCACTTGTCAGTATTCAGATTCAACTGTTTTTTATGTTCGTTTTACTGTACATACGTGAGAATCATGTTAGCGTCAGCAGTGTGTACTGGTATACTATGTACAGATAAAAACAAATTTCTCAAAATGCACTGCAAAAATGAGTCCTTCGTATCCTATAATATTCTTAACATCGTTAAAATATTCCCCATGTATATATGTATTTCAAAGTATCATGTTAAACGTATATGTTTGATGTGACTTATGCACCTGTGTTTAATGTTATGAGTGAAATGTTTATGTTTAATGTGACCTATGCACTCACACTTTATCAGCATAGTTGTGAATCAGATCATTATGTAATCAGCGCGTATCGTATACAGTATTGTCTCTTTTATGTTTATCAACAGGCTTATGCACTCTATGTCACCATATGTACTTCCATGTAAACATGCCACTGTATGTACCATGTCTTTTTATGATTTATTAAACTCCTAGTGGCGCTTTGGTCAGTGGACACGCCAGTGATGCATCCTGCGCTGGGCTTAGACGGTCGGTGCGAGACGACTGTGCGGCCCCATAACATCCCGGGGTGTGAGGAGGATAAGGGGGAGCGCGATGCCATACCAATTAAGAGGGGTAAGGACCTTTGAACCTTCAAAAAATCGAAATTTAAAAAAATATATATTTTGAATATTCATAGAATTCTGAATACTGTGCAAAAAACAGAATCAAAATATCATGATTATTTTTCGAGTTATGAGCTTTTATATAAAGCTCACTCTAGAAAATAACCATTTAAAGAGACGCCAGTGTTTGTTTACGTTTGTAGCTGTTACTTCTGCGTTTGTCCCACTCACGTGTTTTATGACTTTAGACTGGGATATTTTATCTTTATTTCTTTCCCCATGGTTTATTTAATGCATGTTCGTACAGTAGGAATGCTACCACTCAACTTATTTCATTTCACATTTGTTTATATCTAGGGAAAGCGTGGCGAATGATTTGTTTGATTTTCAGTGAGTGAATAACTGTAGATTTTTATCTAATTTTCCATATTTTGCTTGAAAACAAATTAAACTATACGTTTTATTAAGCATGGGAAAAGATTATTATCGATCTGTTGGTTATAGATCCAGGAAAAGGCGATTTCATGGCAAAAAGTCTGACAATTTGAATGCAAATCAGAACGTATCTGCATCTGAGAAAAAAATAAAATTGGAAACTTCACAGAGCAAGTATGAAATTGATTCTTCTCTGAAAAATAATTTTCAAGGTTACAGAATTATAGATATTTGTTTAATGCTCCAAGAACTTAAAAATTATCTTTGTTGCAAAATTTGTCACTCAGAAATTGAAATAATAGAAAGTAAAGTGACTGGGATATCATCAACTATGTCCATCAGTTGTACAAAATGCTCGCAAATTAACGAATTTCAGACATCACGTATGATTGGTGTGAAGCAGAATCAGTGTGAAGTAAATTTAAGAATTGTGTATGCTATGAGATGCATAGGTCAAGGCCTAGCAGGTTTGGAAAGATTTTGCAGCATTATGGATTTCCCTGCTCCATTATCTCAAAAATCTTACGACAAAGCTGTGAAGAAGATTGGACAAGCAGCAGCTACAGTTTCTAAAATTTCAATGAAGGAAGCTGCATTGGAAGAAATATCATTATCTGATAATTCTGAAAATATTACTGTTTCGGGTGATGGTACCTGGAAAACAAGAGGCTTCAGCTCCAAAATTGGCGTATGTACTCTAATCGGATCAGAGAGTGGAAAAGTTATTGATGTTGAAGTGCTAACTTCTTTTTGTAAAGGTTGCGAAAGAAATGTAGCTTCTCATGACTGCGTAAAAAACCATGAAGGCTCGGCTGGAAAAATGGAAGTCATTGGAATGCTACGCATGTTTCAGCGTTCAATAGAGGAGAGAAATGTGCGTTACTTAAAATATCTTGGCGATGGAGACTCAAAAACATTTTTGGAAATCAGCAAAGACAAGCCATATGGTCAAGAAGTGACTGTAGAAAAACTGGAATGCATTTGCCATATTCAAAAAAGGATGGGCACCAGACTTAGAAAGTTAAAAGCTGATATGAGAACAAAAAAATGTGCTGATGGTAAACCACTTTCAGGTAAAGGACGGTTAACAGACAAGCTAATTGACCAACTGACTAATTATTATGGCAATGCGATACGAGAAAATAGTGGATCTTTACAAAACATGCGAAAAGCAGTGTGGGCAGTATGGTGTCACACAAGATCCACTGATGACGAGCCCATGCACTTTTTCTGTCCTGAAGGAGATAAGTCATGGTGCAAGTTCCAAAAGCACGAAGCTTTAGAAGATTCCAATAAAGGAATTTTTCATCATAAGAAGACTGTACCTTCAGCTGTAATGGACTGTATAAAAAAGGTTTTTACAGACTTATCTGAACCAAAGCTTTTAAAGCGGTGTTTAAAAGGAAAAACGCAGAATCCGAATGAATCCTTAAATTCTATGATTTGGAAATTTTGTCCGAAAACTTCTGGGTGTGGTGTAAAAGTTGCCAAAATTGCTGTTGATGAAGCTGTGGTAGCTTTTAATGAAGGTAATAAGGGTCGCCTAGATGTAATGAGAGAAATGGATATCACCCCAGGTCATAATGCTACTACAGGTGCATTTGTTGCTGATAAACGAAGGATTCTCGCAGCTGAAAAGGAAGCCTGTTTAATGACAAAAGAGGCCAGGAGAGCTAAGCGAATGTCCCAAAAGAATACTAATGCATTATTATCTGAAAAAGAAGGAAATATTTATGAAGCAGGTGGACACTAGGAAGGGAAAAAATGTATTATTGTAAAAAAATGTAAAGTTTAACTTTAAAGTCATTTTTCTCAAAACTGTGTTTTTGACACTTATCCGTAAGATTTAAAGAAATATTATTAATGGAATTTTCTGAACATATATGTTAAAAATACCTATATGCATAGGCTGAATTAACATGAAAGTGAAAGTGATTTTTAATTTTTTTGATGTTTTGATCCATATTAGTAAAAAAAAAAGGTAAGTAAATTAAAATTCAATATTTTTCTCAATTTTAAAAATATTAATTATGAATATAATTGTAATTCCTTAATTCATTCTATACCCAATACATTTAGCTTTATTTTGAATCAAGAATCGAAAGTGTAACTACATTTTATTTAAAGATATCTTACGGACAGTAATATGCTATTATGTTTCATTTTCGATATACAATCAATATTTAAAATTTAATTTAAAAAAAAGTTCTCAACTTAAACTTCTCATTTAACTCGTTTTTATATCTGCATGTTTTTATTTATATGTAGCATAAATTATATGACTGTGTGGTTAATATCCTGTATATGAGGCCATTTCAAACATTGGTAAAAAAATTGGAGAAAAGTGAGCTTGAAAGGTCCTTACCCCCCCTTAACCATTATGGTGGAGGAGTGGTGCTCGCGCTCCCCGTCACTCACTCACCGTACCCCTCGTAAAATCGTCTATCTGCTGAAAGTGCCTTCGTTGACGGCGGCCTGGCATTCTCTCCTATTACACGTATCCTCCGGGACAAAAACCAACTTTCTTCAATAATTCGTCTGGCAGAAATAACGACACGAATATTAGCCATTCTGCACGTTCCTTCCCTTATATCTTACTTCACGTGCGTCGGAGAGCTCCGCATTTCTCATCATTCGCATAACTCAATGACGTGCGTCTACTCTAAAAATTTGTATAAATTTCTGACCACTCCTTCTTGGTGTTGCATTTTCAATGTCGAGCAGTGAACTTTTGTCTATGGGTCTTCCCGATGATTAATTCTGGTGAACTTTCTCCGTGATGAGACTGCTAAACTACGAAAGGGTGAGGTTATTCGTGACGTGCTAAATGGAAAAGGAGGGGGGGGGAAAGCGAGTCCATCTTTTTTCTGCACTTGTTATTCCCAAGGTCACGTGTCAAATCGGAGGTGGAAAACAATCTTAAACTTCCTGTTTTAAAGTAACAGACTATAACAAATTGTGTTAAGGGGTCAGGTACCTTTTTAATGGTAAAATATGGCAAAAAATTACTCAAATTACAAGGGATGTATCTCCAAAACTAATAGTCGCATAAAAATGAAATTTGTAACACATATTGTGGTACTCTTATTTATTTGTTTAAGATTAATAAATAAGTCATGTGCATTAATAAAAATTTTAAATACATTTTTTAATACAGAGCCTTTTTTTATAGCTAATATTTTGAAATTCACTGCGCGCAGCATTGGAACTACATAAAACATAAGAGGAAACCATTTTCTTTCATATGGTAGAAAAATAATGTATCTTTAAAATGACGAAGATTTATTTTATTTAAATGTTCCTTTCCAACTAAAATAATTTTTTAAAAACAAAATTTTTATTTTTATCAAATTGTTTAGGCATAAATTAGCTACAATTTTAAAAGTTTTTACATAAACATTCTGGTTCGTCATATTAAACATATCTAGCATATAAATATCCATATATATATATCCCTTGGTGCACTTTAGATTAGCCGTTTTAGAGAAATGTTGCGCGCAGTGAGTAAAATCATAGTTTTGAGAAAATTGACTTTAAAGATTAAAGTATGTTTTTATCAAACAAATATGCATTATTTAAGAAAAATAAGTGTTCGTATTAAATCAAATGTATGATATAATTATTTATATATGGATACTTAAGTATAAAAACATCTAAAAAGAAAATAAGTTCACACAATCGTGAAAATATGAAACGAAAACTTTAACTCACTGACCAAAAAATTTACAATTTTTACACGAATTCACTTTTTTTCCAGGCTAGTCATTTGGAGTTTAATTTTTTTCATACTGAGTGGTAATTGAATAAAATTACTTAAAATTCTCTAAAATTATACAATGCAGGTTGTAAAAATGGATAATATAAGTTAGTTTCCAAAAACAAAAAAAAAGTAATTCGTATATATTTAAAATGCACCAGGTGAATATGTTTTGCCTTCATGTAACATGCTTTCGAGTGTGGATTAATTACCAGTGAATTTTCTCTTCTTATTTCTACTGCCAGATGATCGTATTGGCGTCACTTTACCTTCTATCCTATTCATTTTATTCTTAGGAATGAATTTTCGATACAAATATTTAATTATATTATTAATTGAAGGAAAATATATCGAGAAATCGCTCGCAGAATAGAGCACACGCTGTATAATTCGCAAGCAAAACAAGCTGAATGAATGAATGAAAGTTAATGTATTACTTTCTTCCTGTAGAAAAGGCAGTGAGAATTAAATAATTATTAAATATTATCTATTTCCAAGCCATTACAAGAAAAAAAATGTTAGATTGCTTTTATAAACGAAGTTTATAACCACTCTTCACGAGCGCAGCTATAAATATCTAGCTGTCAAAAAAAGGTAAACAAACGCCTCGATCCTGACTTTTGAAAATTGGGCTGCGGTTCTTCCTCGATAACTTTCGTTCTATGGGAATTTTTTTATGCAGTTTGTTTTAAAATGTTCCTATTAATTACCTCTTTCATATAAAACAATAAAAAAAATTCGATTTTTTTTTACCCTCAAAGGGTACTTGACCCCTTAAGAAGGGATATGCTTCTTGTTAGATTTTTGTCAAAATTGTGGATAAGAAATAAAAGCTAAAGCCCCCCGCCGATTATATTGCTTAAATATTTGGTGGATAAAATTTCAGTATGTGGCCTTCTAACATTAAAATGGAGGTTTAAACTGTATGTAAAATCTATGTATTTGCGCTTCTAAATACATTGAAACACGTTTTTCCTTGAATTGTCACGGCTGAAGAATTTTATGAAGTGGTTCGAAAAACTGAACGATCTTAAAATAAAGGAACTTATTCGTGTATGCATTGAACTATAAATTTTAGAGCACACACCCTATTAAAACTCAAAAACTGTGTAATAAAATTTTATGAGTTTGCTACATAACGAGTGAGATTGTAAATATACTGAACAAAAGTACACAAGCAAAGCTTTGAAATCAGATGTATGGAAAACTAGACCGCTATTAGTGTTCACTTTTAATAAAATAGGGATGTAAATATTGAATTTTTAAAAAAAGGTTGTGAAATAAGAAATGCTACAGATAATTAAGCAAGAGAAATGTAAGTGAATGGGAATTTTTCTTAAGGACGCCTTGAAACATATTTATTTAGGGATTAAAAGCGCAATGTTTGCGTAATTCTCGACCTCGAGGACATTCATTATTCATCTTAATTTCCTCAATCTGCATTAAATACATTTTTTTCCCTAAAAGTCGTTAAAATTCACAAGTTATTTATAAGGAAATAAATACTAAAGACTTTTAGGAATTTGCAATTGCTTATTATATATAAAAGTGATTGTTTGCCGCTATATGAAAATCTGAAATCGATTTTCTTTGAAATCTCACCAGCTAACTAGCTATTATATATTGTCTTAAACATTCCTAGAAGAAATGGCGGTTAAAAAAATAAAAAATTCAGAGCGTTATCTTTAAAATAGGAAAAATGTACTCTATGTTGTTAGTGAACGTATTGGTATATATTATGCTTCTCTTTTAAACTCTTTAAACAGGTATTTTAAGCGTCAAAAGCTGAATAATTTGAATCCGAAAACCATTTATATTATTGTTATAATGTATTCCTAACGCCTTCTTGGTGTAATAACCAGCACAGTCGGCGCGTATCGAGAAGTCCGAGGTTCAAATACCGGCGAGGGCATCAAAAACTCCTAATGACTATACAGTGGCGCCCGAACTAAAAAAGGTGGTTGATGATGATTCTCAACCACCAGGATTTAACGATTGGGTCCCCTAATCCCCAGTAGCCCTTTAAAAGAGGGAGTATGTAAAGTATTTCTCCCGCCTTCTCGGCATGCCTTCATGGTGTAAATAGCCAGAGCATTCGGCTCGTATCGAGAGGTCCGGGTTCGAGCCCCGGCGAGGACACTGCTCATTCTTCATGTCTCCTTCTTCCAAAAATATAAAGTCTTAATAACTCTTCATTGTATTTTATTTTTTCTTATAAAATATTATAATATGCATTAAACAGCGAAGCTAATTGAAACAAAGCTAACAGAAAGTGTTATTATTTAGAGCTTAATGTTGTGGATCCAATTTATATACAAGCTAATACCTGGAAAGGAATACACAAGCATCTAAGCTTTCCAAAATTCGAAATAAATTCAAAGCAATAAATGTGAGAATGAATTCATCTGAAAGAGTATAGGTTTATTTCTGAAAAGAATTAGCATCAATACACCATCGATATGAAACATGCCATGAGAATATTAAGAGACTGCCCCAAAAGGCGTAACTGGGGCGTCTCAGACTTTCCAAGCTTGTTCAGGCTCACGAGACGGCGAAACTGATATAGTTCGATTTTAATCTGAAGAACTCTGAGAAATATTTGTGAATAGGGATGTTAAAGCTTTGATTACAAATAAAACAAAATTACCCCGTTTTCTATCCAAGTGAACAAAATATGTCAAAAATAAAGTAAATTGAGCACTTGGAATTTTTCTTCAAACGGTTTTTAAGCCAAAGCTGGACATATATGTTCCAGCCGTAGTTGATGGCTAGATACATATGTCCCACACTTAGCGATCGACTTATTATAAGCACACCTATTACGCTGGGAAACTTTATTATGTGAAATAGATTTTACATCGCACGGTACAGAATAAAGCATTCTTTGCGAAATCCAACATTATAACATCGGGCAACTCTTATTTGTTCTCTTCTCTATGTTCATTTGTGTACAACGAGCACAGGGCGTCTTGATTTTCCAACAGTTAGAAGATGATCTCCAACATTCAGGAGATTCTAAGTACATTTTAACCCAGCAGTAATTTTTAAACTTTTAGTGGGACATATATGTCCCTTAGTAGTCGAAAGGTTAAGCTCTTACTAGCCGATTCGAGTTTGCAGAAGACTATTTCGAATCATGTAGTATTCTATTTCGAATCATGTAGTAATGCCATAGAGATAATGATGGAAATGCTCTATGGCTTTTACGATAGCGAGCAATTCTTTCCGAGTGACGCAATAATTCCTTTCCGGTTTTGACAAGCACTTACTCCAATAGGCTATCACTCGCTCTTCACCGTCAATCATCTGGGAAAGGACAGCTCCAACACTTTCGTTGCTTGCATCCGTATCAAGTATGAATTGTTTGTCGATCTGGGGATATGCGAGCACAGGCGTAGATGTTAATGCCGTCTTCAGCTCATTAAAAGATTTTTCGCATTCCTCAGTCCACACGAATTTCTGTTTATTTTCCGTTAATCTATGCAGAGGTCTTGCGATGTTGGAGAACCCCTTTACAAATCTTCTGTAATAAGTGCAGAGTCCCAGGAAGCTCCGAAGTTGATGAACATCCACAGGGCGTTCCCAGTCCTTGACTGCCAAAACTTTCTCTGGATCCGTACGGACACCTTCGGCGGAGATGATGTGACCCAGATAGGTGACTTCGCTGCGGAACAGCTTGCATTTAGAAGGACTTAGTTTGAGGTTGGCATCTTTCAATTTTTGGAACACCTTCCTGATGTTTTCTAGATGTTCCTCGAACGTACGGCCCACTATAATGATGTCGTCAAGGTAAACCAGACAGGACTCGTAAGATAGGCCACGAAGCACTGTTTCCATCAAGCGTTCAAATGTTGCAGGGGCGTTACAGAGTCCAAACGGCATAACTTTAAACTGCCACAGTCCTTGGCCAGTAGTGAACGCAGTTTTCTCTCTATCGTCCGGGTGAATTTCCACTTGCCAGTATCCGCTCTTAAGGTCCAGAGTGGAGAACCATTTGTGTCCTGATAGCGTGTCTAGTGTGTCGTCAATCCTCGGAAGAGGGTAGCTGTCTTTCTTAGTGATATTATTTAGCTTCCGGTAGTCGACACAAAATCTTGTCGAGCCGTCTTTCTTCCGGACGAGAACTATAGGAGATGCCCATGGACTTGTGGATGGCTCGATGATGTCACTTTCTTGCATCTCCTTTAGAAGATTTCCAACCTCTTCCTGCTTTGCGAATGGTAGGCGTCTGGGATGTTGCTTGATCGGTGAGTGATCACCCGTGTCAATTCGATGTTGTGTCAATTTCGTGCGGCCAACATCTCTGGATGTTCGAGAAAATAGATCTTCAAATTCACTAATTGTTTTCTCTGCTGCACATTTCTGTTCGGCGGTTAAGTTTGTTCTCTGCAGCAGTTCATCAATTAATTTCGCTGTTGACTCAGTGGGCATTGCAGGTGGGGCCTTGTAAACGCACGTAACCGGCGTGCAGGTTGCTAGCACTTTACCCTTCTGGATTGTTCTCGGACTATGGCTAACATTCGCCACTCTCACGGGGACGAAATTTTTGGAGAGGTCCACTAATGTAGAGGCGACTAATACATTTCTCGAGCTATTTTCGGGATATTCAATTATTCCAAACTTGAAGCTATTTCTGTTTTCTATGCAGCCGGATATTAGTAATTCTGTCATCGGAGGGATCGTGACGTCCGTTTTCGCTATTACTTGGTGAGCTGAAGGAATATCACTCTTCACTTCAAACACGGGTATATCCTCCCTCGCAGAGTGCATTTCGTTGCGTTTGAAGTCCAGTGTAAAGTCATATTTCCGCAAAAAGTCTAGTCCAAGTATTAATTCGTCCGCGATGTCAGCGACGAATGCCAAGTGCTGGTAAGTCTCATTTCCGAAGGTAATGGTGATGTTAATTTTACCTTCAATGGGGATCTTGTCACCTGTCACTGTCTGTAGAGTCACACAGGGCGGAGTCCAGCGCAAAGTCTCGTTTAGTTCCCGCGCTACGTCTGTTCTGACGATGGTTACGTTGGCTCCCGTATCGATGATCATCTTACAAGGGTGTTTATTCACGTATCCTTCGACGAACAATCCGTTATCTCCGCCGCTCATTGACGAGATCTGAAGAACTTTCAGAGAGGCTACATCTCTGCCTGGCAACCTCCGCCCCGTGAGATTGCCGCATTTTAGTTTCCTTGGAGCTGCCTCCCGGTCTTGGCTCACGTGACAGTTCTTGCGCAGATGTCCTTCGAGTCCGCAATTCCAGCACTTCATTGCTTTCTTGTCGGTGTTTCTGTTATTTGGCTTATTTAACGCTTCCCGAATCTCTTTTAACATTTCTTGTTTAAATTTTCTAACATCAAAATTTTCATTTTCTACTTTAGCCGCTCTGATCGGATGACGATCTTTTCGAGTTGCCTGCTGAGCCAACTCAAACTTCATCGCATAGATTAATGCAGATTTCAGGTCTTTGAAATCTGCCAACCTGAGAGCCTTCTGAATTTCCTGATCCTTGACTGCATCGACGAAATGCATAAGGGCCAGATTTTCACGGACATCGGGTGGACAGTCCGGATATGCATGGTGCGCCAGCCTTTCAATATCAGTTGCTAGTTCTTGGAGGCTTTCGGTCGTTTTCTGTTGGGGGTTTTGAGTTGGAGACGGCTACAGTCCTTTACGCATTTTTCTCCGAATCTGAGTTCTAGTGCGTTCGAGAGGGCATCAAAACTGGAAATCTGGTCTTGTGGCAGAACTCCTAGGATATCTGCAGCATCGCCTCGGAGTGATGCAGCAAGCTGTGATGCCTTCATCTGGAAATCCCATCTGTTAGTGTCAGCCACGATGGCGAACTGGTCTTGTACACATTCCACGACGATTCTCCGTCGTACGTACTGGGTTTGATTTCCGTGTGAGGAGAACCTGGGAGAATCTTAAAATCTTCAATTTCTCTCTTCGGCTCAGTTCGTTTTTCTTTCAACATGTCTACCTCTTCCCGAAACTTCCTAAATTTTTCTTCGAATCTTTCTTCCATATCGGCTATTTTAGTTGCAGCTTCCTCCTTCAGTTCCTCTTTCATATCTTGTAATTTGGTTTTGGTTTCCTCTCTAAGCTCCATGATGTCGCTTCTAACCTTGTTTTGCTCCATTTCCATCTGTCGCAGTTGCTCTTGAAGCTTTTCTTGTCCGGCTTTTATTTCTTGTTTCATCTCTTCTTGTCTGGCGTCCATCTTTTCTTGTCTGGCGTCCATCTTTTCTTGTCCGGCTTTCAGAGCTGCTAACATGTCGGCTTTCAGAGCTGCTAACATGTCCATCAAAGCATTCATTTCCTCCGCCATTGCTTTCTCCTGTAGACGGGTGACTGGCATTCACTCTCAAATCCCACTTCTGACACCAGTTGTTGCGTTTTACGGGTTCGTGGATTTGAGAGTATCCGATGAAAACACGATGCAGAACAATAAAAAGCACAATTTATTTACAAGAATCACTATTTACAGCACAGTTCCAAAATTACCTTTAAAAGCGTCGAAAATCTACAATAAATACGCTGAAACAATCAGCAACACAGCTTCAGGCTGTAACTGTAAAGGTAGCTTCACGGCAACACTAAAGTTATAATAAACACCGTGGAACAATCACCAATACACTGTCAAGCTATACTGTAAAGGTAAGCTTCACGGCAAAGCACTATCTCGATCGCTTTCCGTTCACAAAACTCTCGCGTAGCTTAGCACTCACAGTAAGCAGCGATTCTCACAACTCTTACAATTAATCACACACTTAATCGCACTCTAGCAATCGGCCTGCTCTCAGAAACGCAAGGTTTGTATAGCTTTTCTTTAAGTTCCACACGTTTCGAGAAATATCTCGACAGGAAATTATTCTAGAAGCTTCCCGATTGGACCATGGGATATCGCCGATTTGGTCGCCAAATGGGCGATAAAGTCGCCAATCTGGCAACCCTACCATACACTATTTTATGGCAACCCTAGTGCTATGCCGGAAAGCTTACATACAGGCGCAACCGCCGAATTTTTCGCAACAATATGTTGTTCACCTTATCTCGCTTGTCCAGTAATGCCCTTTCTGGGCAGGTTTATGAAACCCTGGTCAGTTTCCCAACACTATGCATTCATTAGGCATACGAGTATTCCTGATATACTATTACAGTAGAAGTTATCACATACTTTCGAGTGAAATGTATTTGCGTTTGTCAGCAAGAACACTAATGTTTTAAAAGTCGCTGTAAAATGTCAATTATATTGCCGAATATATACCATTATCTCAAGTAAGGGAATTCTGTAAAATAAGGTTTGGATAAGTGAGGTTTTGGAAGTAAGGTTATAAAGAGCATGTCACTGTTTTCTTTTAACCCAACTTGGAATCTTCGAATTTCTGTATCCATGTGCTTCGAAAGGGTATCCAAGTGCTGATCGAAAGGGTATCCAAGTGCTTACAGTCAGGGGCACAGAACAGCTCTGATTTCTTATACCCATTACCAAATGACCCCTGGGGAGGGAAGAGCGACTCTCAGTTTGCCAGTGTTTTTATAATTTCAAATTAACGTATATTAAATTTGTTCGGACAACAGATGGGTAATCGTAAGGAGTTTAGAAGAAAAGCGTTGTTGAAACTTCAACGCGTCTTTTTCTGGAGAAAAATTGTCAAATCTTTGAATAGTTTCTTCGAATTTCTAACCTTTTCATCATAAGGCGGCCGATGAGGCATGCCTATAATTCAGAGTTTACGTTCCTCTGATTTATTTTTATCCCGCATTAAGGAAAGATGTAGTAACTAAAAATTAAATGTGAAGAACATTTAAAGACTCTTTAGAATTTCTGTTTTGAAATTAACAACTTCCTTAGTTGCTAACAACTAAGTGTTATATTTTCTCTTGCAATTCCGTATGCAAATATGCAGTTATTTACATTTCTAGTGAAACTGAGCGGGCACTATACATGTCAAAGTCAAAATTGCTACCTTTTTTCTTTTCTCGCTTCTCGGTATACAAAATTGCTATATCAATCCAGTGCAATAAAACCTCGTTCATATTTGTGTAAGTTAATTTTAAGTGCACCTAAAATTAATATTTTTTCATTAATTAAATTCGGAATTTATGTAAAAGAAGACAAACTAGAAAACTGAAGATCTTATCCAAATTAAAATAAAAGCCAATCGTCGTTCCTTCATTTTATTAATTCCATTGTAAGGCGTATGTTAACTTTATAGCAGTTATTTTTAATTTTGAAACTCTTCCCTTTCATTTCTCGTTTCCCTCTTACACTCTCTACTAGAATGAGTTTTTAGAATCGCGTTGAATGCAAATGAATTAGAAGAACTATTTCTATTAAGGATTAACTATTTCTATTAACTAACTATTAAGGAAGTTCAACTTACTTCGAAAGAGAGTGCTTAGTGAGGCCTTAGTGGCGCGTGTTTACCTTCGTTCTTGAATCCATTATGCTCGGCCGTATTGCACGAGCCTGCTGAGAATCGCGGGATAGTTTAAGGGACAACTACGTTAAGCATTTGTGGCTAGCTTCGGCTAAGTCTATTCAGCGGAAGTCTAGTTTATTTTCTTATCCTTATTTAAAAGCCCAAGTGGAGGCTTTTCTGTAAGCCCAAGAAGGGGACATCTGTTATTTTACTTCTTTAAGTAAATAAAAGGGTATTTCAACCCTTCTTGTGTCTTTGTAGTAACTATTGCAATTTGGCAATAATTCGCTACTTAGTTCACTAGGTTCTTCGGCGATATGTCTAGACAAAATATCGAGGAACATTGTACCATATCTGTATATATTTCTGTTGCTGTAGATCTGTTCCTGAAAGAATTCATTGCCATAATTTATTAAGCTTCCAGCTTTTGTTATAACTATTAACAACTAGGAGTGTATTTCAGCCCAAACCTTAAACTTGTAAACACCTACTTGCTTATAAATAATGTTTTCATTAGTTCCAATTTTGTACTGAAATTCCTTCCTGAAACGTCTGTATTTTCGAGCGAATATGTCTGTAATACTTACTGTTCTTTTACAAAATTGATCTTTGTTCACAAAAGATCAGGTCGTTAGTTTTAATTATTATTGACTGGTATAGCTGCTAAAAATCAGTAACGAAAGTTAAGCTCAACAGGTTTGTCAAAGCGATAATAATAATGCCGTCTTTTTCTAAAATAGTGACCTATCTACTTTGCCGCTGTGGTAACTATAATTTTCTTTTGAGGAACCCTTGAAACTATAATTTTTTAGCAACTCCTAAAGCTACAGTGTTTTAGAACTCTTTAATGTATATAACATTTGGAGAAACTTCCGAAACTGTAATTTCTTTTATGAAACACATAAAATTATAACTTTATGAAACTTAAGAATATAATTTTCAGGAAACACCTAAACTAAATTTTCTTACACTTAAAACTGTATTTTCTAGAAAAAAACTTAAAGCTATAATTTTCTTGTAGGACGACTAAAATTATAATTTTTGTGAAATGCTGAAATTTATAATTATTTTAATTAATAATATTTAATTGTTTTAACCGCTACCATCCTCAGAAAAACTCTATTGTAAAATATCCAATGTATGTAACGTTAATCATAATTCTTCGTATTTTAAGTAACATTGGTGACAAAAGTATAAAATTTCATTTAATTAATTATTTTATTGGTTAGTTTTACGGTGTATTTTGCATTCAAAAATTGTTTTTAATTTTGACATTGAGTGAGCTTTCTAGCTTCTCCCTTCGTTTCAAAAACTTGAAAAATATGTACATATATGTATTTAGGTTTAGATTATTTTCTAACGGTTTCTTATGATCTAAATCGAGATTAATTTATTTTGGAGTTTATGGATTTAATTCCAAACATCGAATCATGAAGTTTGACAAAACTAAGTTTCGCTACGCTCAAACAAAATATTAGCGAGCATACAGAATGATTTACTTACATAGTGTATTCTCTTTAATGCAGGACTAAAAATTAAGCAATGGTAAGTTCTCAAACTCTACCTGCGGTAAAAAAATCCTGAGACAATTCCAACGGATTCCCATGTTTAAATATATGGAGTATTTGTCTTGAAGTTTACAGTTTTTCTTCTGCCCTTTAAATGGACTTTTAAACCCATGAATCATTTTCGGATTTTTATCCATTACAACTAAAAAATTACTTCTTTACGAAGTTGTTGATTCAGGCTACGTGCATTTTCTGGATGCCGGGTAATATTTTACGCTATATACCACATTTTTCAAATTCTTCATTGATCTTGAAGGAAACACTTTCATATTTTGAACGGTAACATTTTCATATTTCATATTTTGAAATATTTTGCAAGCGAATGCATCTCGTAAATATATCACTCAGTGCTTGCAAAAACTATTTCTAACTCAATAAAATAAGCTTCAAATTTTGAAACTCTAGGGTTAAGGAAAAAATTTAGTATAATTATTCTCATGATTTTTCATTAAAAACATAATTCATTATCCTTCTTTCTTTACAGTCTTCTAGATTTTTAAATTTAAAAGATAAACATCCTAATTTATTTTAGTATATGGAGTATTTGGTAACTGGATATTTTTTTGCAGTTTTCCAGTTTATACAGAATAAACAAATGCATAAATGATACTAATCGCTTGAAGTGATAATTAATTTAAAATTACTAAACATTTTATATACGCAACTTTATTAATTGTATGAAAACATAATGAAATTAAATCAAGAAAATTTGTAAATAATTAAAATGAAAAAAATCAGCAAAATCGTGTATGAGTTCATTTACGAGAAAAGACAACATTTCTTAAAATATTTTTTGTAAATAAGATTAAATAAAGATTTTATGTGCCGAAAATAAGGATTTTATGGGTCTTACGTCTATGGGTTTTTGTGGTTTGTTCGTATATAATGTAAATGCGAGTCACATTTCCTTAAAAGGTCCTCTTGAAAGTATCTCTTCTTTTGAGTAGAGAGCCCTTGAATGTTTTCCAGTGAGTTACATGCTCCTAATATTTAACTTTGAACTATTAGATATTAAAAGAAAGTAGATATTTCATTAGAAATTGAATAAGATATGAGAATGGGGGAAAAAAGCTTTTTCTTTGTACTTAAAATTTTATTTTGAATATAAAACTTTTGTGTGAAAGATTAAAATTCTGCGACTTTCATCCTTCTTTACATAATAACATACTCCAAACAATGTACTCCTTTTTATTTTCCGGAATGAGTACGATGAATAATTTATAGTAATATAGTTTTACTGTATTGATTGAAATATATTCTTCTCACAGACTGACTTCGCTGATGAAGGGAATTAATGCTTTCTCCTGTCGTAATGTTTCTTTCCGTTTTGATAGTTTCTGCTGGTTTTATTCTGCATAATTTACTTACAATAGACGACGCTTAATATCATTGCAGTTAATGTTACCGTTCGGGTATCGGTTTGCCGAAATCCCGACGTTTCTATACAAAAACATGGAAAGTATATCGCTTACTGTGATCACCAGTTGGGTTAATATGATCAGACTATTGTAGAATAACATTTTAATCTAAAGTCGCTAAATAAAAGATAAATTCCCCAAATAATGTCAAACTAAATTATAAAAATTGCCCCATGACAGAGAAATGTCACCATGTGAGGGGTCAAATCGCCAAACAGCTTTGTTTCGATTTTAATCAAACAGTTAAAATCAGGCAAAAAGCAATCTTACTTTCACGCATATTTTGAATAACTCTATCAATTCTGAGTGTCGTCAGACTCAAGTCTTTCTTGTGCAAGAGGCAAAAAGAAATTCTGCAGAATTGCCCTTGAAAATAAAAATTCACAGAAAATATCTGCGACAAACAAAGGCTGCTTTTTTGCATAATGTAAAATTTATCATTTGCATGTTTTATTCCAGTGAGGGATTTTGAATATTCAAATTCGGAATACACGTCAGTCAAATAATTTCCAGGAACTTGAACAAACTTTTGCATTTTCTTAATTAAAATGCTGTGAAAGTACCTGTTTATATGTTCTTCATATTTTTTCTCCTTGTTTAATTTTATAAATAGGTTAATGTTGTAGAGACATTAGGAAATTTTTGAAAGCAGAGGCGATAAAAAATGAGCATTGCCCTCGCCGGGAATTACGGACGAACCACGAACTTCTCGAATACGTGCCGAGCGTGTTGACTACTACACCATTAAAGCATGCCAAGAAGGCGGGAGTACCTTATATACTCCACCTTTTAAAGGGCGACTGGGGATTCGGGGACCCAATCGCCAAATCCCTGTGGTGGAGAAGCATCAACCACCACCCTTTTAGTACCACTGTAGAGACGTTAGGAATTTTTTGAAAGCAGGAGCGATGGAAAATGAGCAATGCCCTCGCCGGGATTCGACCACGGACCTCTCGAATATGCGCTCAGCGTGCTGACCACTACACCATGAAGGCATGCCAAGAAGGCGGGAGAAATACCTTATAATGTTATCAAAATAACCGTGCACAAACGTGATCACATCAAGCCGAGTCTTCTGTAATTCGAATTTTCCAGTGATGTTGTAGGTCCTCAGACAATCTGGCCGCTTGAATCTCTTAATTTTCCGTAAATTTCGGCTTTTTGTTTTTTAATTCTGAATGTTTGTGGCGCACCAATAGTTGCATCTTGTTGAAAGCGATGCCGCTGCGAAAAATTAGTGTGCTGAAAATGCAAGGGATGGACTAATATGGAATTTCAGTAAGTTTCTGATGAATGCTTCGAAAAACTGATATATCAGAGAATTCTTCACACCGCAATTAATCGTCAAATGGCCGAGCAATTTCCTCACCTGACATTATAAGGAATTTCTCCCGCTTTCTTCAAACGCATTCGTGGTGTAGTGGTGAGCACGCTCTGCACGTATTCAAGAGGTCCGTGGTTCGAATCCCGGTGAGGGCATTGCTCAATGTTTCATCTCTCCTGCTTCTAAAATAACCTAATGTCTCTACAGTGGTGCCTGAACTAAAAACGCTGGTGCATGATGATTCTCCACAACCAGGATTTGGCAATTGGGTCCCCTTATCCCCAGTCGCCCTTTAAAAGGCATGGTTTCGTGGGGCGGGATCCCGCCTTTTTGGCATGGTTTCGTGGTGTAGTCGCCAGCATGCTCGGCGCGTATTCGAGAGGTCCGTGGTTCGAGTCCCGGCGAGGACATTGCTCATTGTTCATCATCTCCTTCTTCTAAATAACCTAGTGTCTCTACGACATCATCACAGGACTACCATAAAGCATAAAAAAGCTGTGCTTTTCACATTTCAAAAGTCGGCGGTTTGAAGTGAACAGCCTAAAATCAACAGCAGTGCAAGTCAGCAGCGCTCGAATGCATTCTATCATATTGCCCAAAGCCAGTAAGTAAATGAGGTTAAACCTTTCCCACCGCTGACTTCGACGCTCACTTACGCAAGTGGATAAAAGAAATCACAAAGGAAGTAGTTGCTTTTGAGCAAACTTACAGTGACACAAAAGCAAAATTTATAGAATAGCCACTTTGATACTGCCTGTTGTTTCCACGTATGCCTACATTTTAACGGCAAAATGATTGACCATGAGCATTGATGAACCATTCAAAACATGTAAATCTACGTTTATCATGCATTTCTGAATTTCTTCATCGATTTTTTGAGTCACATTTCTTTAAACATGATATATGGCGCAAGTGTTAGGAGACATCAAGTCAAGTTATACGAGAACTTCTTAATTCGTGCTAAGATAAAACTCGTAATAAATGAATTTTACTGCCCTAGAGGAGGCATGGATGTTTGTATAGTATTCGTGCGGCATGAGGGCACTAGGTAGGAGACGAGCACTAGGTTGGTGGTAGGAGACGAGGGGGGGTGAGAGACCCTCAGACCCATCCTCCCGGGGTGCTTTCCATCAAAATTGGAGGTGAGATAACCTCTGACCGTGGCCTTCGAGAGCAAGGCCTTACAACTTAGTGACGTCATTACAAAGAGTGCAACCTTTCTTCGGGTATGAGGGCAACGCTGGGTCAAAGGTTATTGTGAGTTCGCCATTGCTTCGAAAGAAGAGGTTGAACTGCAGTTCTTGACCTACCGGGATTTTTCTGCAGTTAGATATATTAAATTTGACGTTTTTGGCAGTTTAAGAGTTGTTCCAGAAAAAATATGATGCCTTACATGTGCTCAGTAATGGTAATTACAAATCTGGGCCGAACGTACGTATTTTCGTTTTTCCTAATGATGCTGATCTCAAAGAAAAGTGGATCCGTGCAATAAAACGAAAGGACTTTATTCCAACTAAAAACAGCAGGGTGAGCTTTCATTACTATGATTCCATTGCTTTTTAAAGGGAAATTAAATGTTCGATATATTTAGTATGTCTGTTTTTAAAGCCAAGATGGTTTCCAATGAAAAACTAGTGTAAAATATAAAAGTAAGCAAAAACTAGTGTAAAATGTAAAAGTAAACGATAAGTCATTGCTAATGTAAATATGCAATACAATAAGCTTTTGTTTCCTGTAATTTGTCTTAAAGTGAATTCTATGATTTTGTTAATAAATGCATGTTGTTTCATAAATTGCATGTGAGTATTCTGGTGGTGAATTATTGTGCATTATGATTATATATCAGTCAGATAACATTTAATATTCGGTAGAAAATTCAGTGCTCAACTATAAAGCAGTAATGAGAAAAATATACAGAATCTGGAATTTAAAATAGCATTTGTAATATCTAATTTATTTCGGCTTTTATTTTTAATGCGCTTGTCATTATAGTTTTAGAAATCTGAAAGTAATAATGTTTCTCATTTAAAAATTCAAATTCGTGCGCTTATTACATTTTAAAGGAACATATTACCCTTTCAACTCTTTTTGTCACATTTTCAAATGTATTCTGTAAATTGTAATTAATATTATATTTTTAAAAAATTATAAACAAAACTTGAAAAAAATATTGTTAAACTAGCTGCTTATAACACTTACAATTATTTGAAAAAAATTTATTTATAAAAATTTGTTATTACGTTTTTTATATTAATATTCTTGCTGTAAATAGCTTTTTTTTTGTGTGTATTCCTTGAAAATATAAACAAAACTGTGCTTGGCATACTGTATGCTTCTTCTACTAGATTTAATGAAAAGTTTTTGTCGCGATACAAAAAGGGGAGGAATCTTATTAATTTAAATACATTTTTGAAAAACAACTACTCAAGGTGCAGCTTTGAGATTTTCCTCACATATTTTAAAAAGTTGCAGTTTAGCCTAGAAAAAATTCGATAGTTTGACGATTTGTTTAGTACTGTGTCCCCTTAAGGAGCTGTTTTAATGAAATGATATTAGAATTCACTCTGTAATGACATGTAAAAAAGATTGTTCTTCTTAAATGTGTCTCAGTTGTTTCATTATCGGGATATGTAGGTATGTGAGCTTCATTTTCAGCCAGCTGACACCATACGTGAGGCAGGAGCTTTCGATGAAAAAACTGGTAAAGATGTATCTGTATGCTTCAAGGTTCCGAGATTAGTGAAAGCTGCAGTGCCATCGATTATGATTAATTGTCCATCATATTTGACTACTTCGAAAGCAATCCCCAGAGATCCTGCGACAAAAAAGATAGAACTATTTAGAAAATAAAAATCTTGCTACCGCTATTCAAAGGTACATAATAGAAAAACAAAAGTATGATGAAGAGAGCCAAGATGATGGCTCTCTTCATCATATTTTGTTTTTCTATTATGTTTATGCAATAAACATGTATTACGTTTTATGCAATAAATGCCCAGTTTGAACAATTTATGCATTAAAAAAATATGCTACAGCTTTCGAATTTCTGAAAATTGAAGATTATGTCTCGATTTTCAATATTCAAGTTGAACCTGTACCTCAGATACAATATTCCATAAAGATTAATCATGAAATGTTGGTACAAGAATTTTCTAAGAATGCTTCTTTGAAAAGTATTGGTAAATTGAAGTTTCCCATGAAAATGAGTACTGTAAATATACTAAACGAAGTCTTAAGTGAAATTAAACATGCTAGCGGTAATGAAGATGGAATCATAAGATCGAAACGGCTTGCTGCATTAAATATTCTCTCTGATATTAACTGCATTGATAATGAAAAAGAAAACGTTATTAAATTTGTAACTGAAAAAATCTCAATTATTCTCCAAACTGCGAAAACGGTATAATCCAGATATACTATTTTTTTCCTATATATGTTTCTATATATCGCCTTAGTTGTTTAAATATTT
This sequence comes from Stegodyphus mimosarum, assembly GCA_000611955.2. Taxonomy (NCBI): domain Eukaryota; kingdom Metazoa; phylum Arthropoda; class Arachnida; order Araneae; family Eresidae; genus Stegodyphus; species Stegodyphus mimosarum. The sequence goes on from KK117331.1 coordinate 46,303, forward strand.
GAGCTAAAGTGGATACATTTTACTTCCACATCCATATACCATTCGTAATATTAATTTAAAGCATAATGTTGATCCTAAACAAGAACAAATGGATTCCAGTTTCTTGGTGTACATAAAGCAGAAATTCAGATTTTAAATGGAAATGATAAAAGGTAGTTTTATTAATAGATGAAATTTCTGTAAAATCTTATTTTGATTCTAATATTTTTAACGGCCTATAACAATTCAAGAGCTGCTTCAAGTGTACATGCATTTATGATTTTAAGTACATTGTCATAATATAAAGATATTGTTCACACGCTTCCAGTGCATACATTAACTGCAAGTGTTCTGAATTCATTTATAGAACAGGTCATCATAGGACTCGAGAAGATAGGTTTTTTGTCATAGGAATCATTACAGATACTAATGCAATAAATAGCAAAGCTGGATCTTTATTTGCTACTCCTAATAGTTTATCTTCATCCTGTTGATAAAAAAACACCATTATTTTTTTCTCATAGATTCAGTGCATATTATTAAATGGGTCCGAAACAATTCGATTGCACAAAAAAATGGTGAAAAGTGTATGTACTGTCCGAAATTTCAGCATGATGATAAATTATCTAAAATTTTGTCAGCTTCATTTTATAGTCTAAAGGATCTGCATTCTCTTGAAATGCACAGTCTTCTCAAGTACGGCCATAATTTATCCCTAAAAGCCAACTTTGAAGAACAAAATGTAAAGCTAGGTCTTCAAATTTTCAATAAAGTTGCTGTCCAAGCATTACTAGAAACCCATAATAAAGGGAAAATAAAAATAGCAGAAGATACAGCGGAGTATATCGATAGATTTTCCACATGGTTTAGCATCATGAATGTCAAATGTCCATACAAAGACCAGCGCTTGAACAACAAATTTAAAACACCCCTCACGAACAGTGAGAGTGATGGAAAGTACATCTTCTTCAATAACTTTTTGAATTGGCTAGATGCTTGGGAAGCTGATGAACAATGACACAGGAACATTAAGCAAAGAAACTCATCAAGCAATAACTTTAACAACGTATGCAATAATCGAAATTACTTCGTATTGCATTTCCGAACTCGGTATGAAATACATTCTTAGGCGAAAAAAAAAAAGAAAACGACGCACCAAGAAGATATAAAGCAAATTGGACGCAAATTGACATGCATACAGGTTTCGACGGAAACTGCAAGATTTTACATTTTGGCTGCCAATGAATGAACGGTTGTCGCTAGAGCGCATCTGATCTGCGCAGCTGGCAGGATATTTAAGAGGAGAAATTTCGATTCCAGGTCATAAATTCTTCACGAATTTCATTCCGTGGACTCTGGTAGACAGTAACTATGCCTTTCATACAGGTGCGCGAACGATATGCGCAGATGTCAGAATTTGAGAAAGGTCGTGTAGTTGGGTTCAAAGAAGCCGGTTGGTCTTATTGGCGAATAGCTCGACATTTGAGCAGGAGCGATGCCATTATTAGACGATGTTGAGAATGGGTGAACCATGGCCGCACACAGCGTCAAAAAGGAAACGGTAGGCGTAGAGAAACGACAGAACGTGAAGACCGAGCAATCGTCAAAGCGGCACCAGATGCATCATTATCATCGATTGTACGTGCAACTAGTGCTTCAGTGACCCCAATGACCATTCATAGACGGCTCACAGAAAGGGGGCTGAGGTCCCCTTGCGCCGACTACCATTGACCTCTGTACAACGTCAAGCCCGTTTGCAGTGGTGTCGGGTTCATTTGCACTGGAATGTCACTGACTGCAGTAGAATAGTCTTCAGTGATGAGTCCCACTTTGAACTGAGCCCCGATGACCAGCGAAGGCGAGTCTGAAAACGCCCTGGACAGCGATGTGATACCAACATGACTATCTTCCGGCAGACAGGCCGACAAGCAGGAGTGATGGTCTGGGGTGACATTTCATTTCATAGTATAACCCCTTTGGTTGTCATCCGTCGCAATCTTACTGCAGAGCGGTACGTCGACGAAGTTCTAAGGCCCGTTGTGTTGCCCTTCATGTCACGCCACCCTGGGCTTACATTTCAGCAAGATAATGCACCCACACTGCACGTGTTTCTACTGCTTGCCTTAGTGCTTACCGAACATTACCTTGGCCAGCAAGGTCGCCGGATCTCTCTCCTATTGAGCACATTCGGAGTATTATGGGCAGGGCCCTCCAACCAGCTCGGGATGTTGATGATCTAACGCGCCAGTTGGACAGAATTTGGCACGATATCCCTCAGATGGACATCCGCAACCTCTATCCATCGATGCCAAGCCGAATAACTGCTTGCATAAGGGCCAGAGGTGGACAAACGCGTTACTGATTTTTTCACTTTGTGAAGCTCTATCACTTCAATAAATCAACCAATTTATCTGAAACTGTAATCATTTGTTTTCTGTACATGTACATCGCCTCTCCGATTTTTGTCCCATTCGGATAACTCCTTCTTGGTGCGTCGTTTTTTTTGTTTTTTTTGTCCAGGGAAGTGTCAAACAGACAATCTTGAAGCTAGGTTTAGTCAGTATAGACAATATGCTGGTGGACAGTATCACGTATTTACTCGCCAAAAATTTGGAATTGAAAATAAAATTCGACTCATGTCTTTCATGAAAATAAAGTTAAAAAGTAAAAAACTTGGAATCATAGAAATTTTTGATTTAAATGTTGCAGAAAACTTTATTGAACCCGAAAAAATGATAAGGAAGCCTCTTTAAATATATTTATATCTGATGACGACATAGCAGAAGCTAAAAATTGTCTGCCTGTGTCCGTATATTTAGGAGGATACTGTGTTAGGAGTGTTCTAAAAAATTACAGTGCACATTTTGCGCAGAATACCTTTCCTTAAAAAAAGAATTAGCATTTGATGAAAGTTTGAATTTTGCAAAATGTTAGACCATAGTAAACTCTTTTCTCCTTTATAGTATGTAGGAAACGTTGTTTTCTATAATTATATCATAATCCAAAAACTCTGTTCGGATTTCGAAAAAGGATTTTGGAAAGTTCAAAATCAACGAAAAGCGGCTTTGAATGTAACGTCAGAATATCTGATGAAACAAGATTGCTGTGAAAATGGTCATACGTATGAAAAAACTCTAAAAATGATAATTGGTCGTCAGCAAATGCAATGTTTAATAACTATTGTAAAAAAAGAAATGATTTATTGCAACAAAAGGCCGTTAAGAAAAAGAGGACAAAAACAAATTCAAGATAACTAGCCACGAACAAAAAAAAAAAAAAAAAAAACTTCACACATTATCAAAATGATAAATTTGTGAACAGCTACAGTGTATATGGTATTTCAAATAGATACAATAGAATAAATAATTAAAAAAGATGAAATATATTGGTGGAATAAAGTGCATTTTCCCTGATATGATATAGGCTCTACCACGTGCACTTCGGTAACGAGATGTGGGAACCTCGGCTAACTACCTTGCAAATTTAAAATTGAAAGTATAATTCTGTAGTGTAGCCCTCTCAATAAATTATATCAAATCTCACTCATAGTTACAGGCACAATCTTCAATCCAGAGAGCTCGGAAATTATTTATTATGTTCATAAATTTTAACGTAGACATATCAAGATTTTGCTAAAGAGTAATTCAGATAATAATAAGAATTCACAGCTTAATTAAAATTATTTAATAAGACAGCAGACTGAACTGAAGCAAAATGATTTTCTGTGAAAGTTTAAAAATAGATCTTTGGTTTTCATTCTATATGAATATGGGTCACTGCAAGTTTAATAATTATTTTAATGATAACATGGTAACTTCCATAACAACTTATCATTTTAAAATAATAACTTATCATTTTAAAATAATGCTGACGTTAAAAATTATCGTCAAAAAATTACATTTTAAAGTATCTACACCAATAAATAAATGATTAAATCTGCCTTTTTTAATATTTAGTTTATTATAAAAGATCTTTTACACTAGATTTTGTTTTTAAAAAATTAATGTAATGCTCGTTCTTTTATTTTATCGCCATACTGAGCAAAATTATATACTATTTAGAAAAGCGTGTAAGAAAAACTGAATTCTTGTAAAATGCTCTTTTTATTCATAGTTTTCATGTATAAATGAAAAATAATGTGCAGCGTTTTGTTTTCAGTTCGGAAGCTTAACATTTTTGCGTTATGTAGTGTTGAAAAGTTTATCCAAACTATGGAAAATAAAGTGGGATTAAAATAAATAATTATTGATCACCCAGGTGAAAATTTTTATCAAGCTTTACGAAAAATAAGCTCAGATATTTGAAGTCTTAAAGCATGATATATAATAAATGTTAAGACAGTATTACATATTTAATAATTTCCTATTTACTTTACATCGGAATAACGTAAAATTAGCCTCCACTGATAAATAAGCGCGCTGTGGCTTTACTCGCTACTTTAGGTTAATATAATTAAAATATTGCAAATTGAACTTTTTAACTGAGGTAAAATCGACGAATAACTTCGAGATAGAGTATAGAAATCGCATTCCTTCTTGATAGAAATTGCCAGATAGCTGACATTTGTTGCCGAGTAAGGAAGTAAGGGATTTAGTCGCCAAGTTGATTGATTTTGATTTACGACTACCGTATACATTCGAGCTTGTTTTCGAAGTTTCAGGATGATAGACTGACTGGATTAATCAGAATTAGAGAATAACTAAGCGGAATTCTAGACGACCTTGCTTCGAACTGTCTGAAGAATATCTTTCGTGTCAAAATACCTGAAAAAATTCAAATGCCACAGTATATATGATAGAAGAATATATTTGCTAGTCGTTTTTTGAAGCAAATCCAGGAACATCACGTGATAAACGTTCTGAAGAAGAAAATGATAGTGTACTGTAGAAAACTTCGGGCGTATATATTGGTCCCATATTTTAATTTATTTTGAATAATTTCAAAGCTTAATTAAATTACTGACGAGAAAATAAAGCGGAAAAATATGGTTTTCACAATTTACCCAACAGCTGGACAATATTACACCAAACTATGGATCAAGGAGTTGCGAGAACTTTAAATACAAACATAAGGATTTGTTTGGGCGGCGGCGTTTAGTTCGTTGCGAATGATACAGTTTTCGTGTCTACTATTTCATGGCCTCAGAACCTAATATTGTAAAATTACTTGGCAAAAATTTTGGCTAAAGAATTTAACTAAAATCTGTCGAAGAATGTGAAAATATTAATTATGTATGGACAAAACACTCTGAATTATTGAAAACATCTGATTATTTTCCTTCGAACAATCCTTTAATCGTGCTTTTAGAAAAAGAAAGTTAAAAGTCATAATTCAAAATGTTTTGAATCCGTAAATATTAAAAGAATTCAAGATTATTGGATGTGGAAAGTCAACAAGAATCAACTTAATATTCTTACATTTTTAGGACTATTTTCGAAAGTTAAAACATAGAATCATTTTTTTGAGCTTCAGAAAAGCCTGTACTCAGGCGATAACAACGAAAAGAAGGAAGTACAGTCAGTGGCGCCATCTACTGATAAAAATGGAAACAACTGTCAAATAATTTCCTTAAAACTGAAGATTTTTCTGACTATCCTCTAGAATCACCTCTAGAAAATCTAATTGGCAAGCGGAAAATGTTTCTTCTTTAATAATTTAGGATGAAGAAACAAGCAACATCTCATGTAATCGTAATTCAGCGTATTATTTTAACTCAAATTCAAGACTGTTGAAGAAGATTCACCAGTGATCACGTGATGTGAGGTTGGTGAAGCATTAAATATACACTAACAGAAAAAAATACCTTCACCAAGGAAGACTTGTGTTAGATAAGGAAAATTCTGTAGGCGTGTTTATACATCTGAAGGATGACATTGATTCAAATTTCGAGCATAAGTGTGGCGCTAGTAGCGCCACTCAGAACTTGAAAATCAGGTTTGCTTTAAATGCGTGCTGTAAAGTTCGTGAGCGTTATTTATCTTTGAAATTTGACGTATTGAGTTGATGTTAGCCAAGAATGCCTTTAAGAACACAAAAAAGCCATTATCAACAGCTCACCGAGTTTGAATGAGGTCGTGTAATAGGGCTACCAGAAGGTGGATTTTCTTTCCGCGATATTGCAGAAAGACTTGGCCGGAATGTATCCACTGTGCATGAGTTTTGAGAGCAGTGGCCAAATGAAGGTACTGCTTCAAGATGACCGGGTTCCGGGCGGCAACGTAGAACTTGTGAGGGGGAAGACCGCCGTATTCGGCCTACGGCTGTGGCGCATCGTACTGCGTTTGCGACAAAAATTCGAGCTGCAGTTGGTACCACTGTGACACAACGAATGCTACAAATTGCTTACTTCAAGGACAGCTCCAAGCCAGGCGCCCTGTAACGTGAATTATACTGACTCCAAGCCATTGCTGTTTGCGACTCCAGTGGTGTCAAACCAGAGCTCATTGGAGGACGGAGTGGAGATATGTTGTGTTTTCTGATGAAAGCAAGTTCTGCCTTGGTGTCAGTGATAGCCGTATGTTGGTCAGAAGGATGTCAGGAGAACGCCTGTAACCAAACTGCATGCGGCCTAGACATACTGGACCTACACCTGGAGTCATAGTCTGGTGCGCAATTTCCTATGGCAGCAGAAGTACTCTTGTGGTTATTCCAAAGACACTGACTGCAAATTTGTACATCAGTTTGGTAATTGAACTTGTAGTGCTGCCATTCATGAACAGAATTCAAGGGGGAGTTTTCCAACAGGATAACGCTTTTGTAATGCTACGTGCCACTGTAGCTAGATACCGCTATTGTAACGCTAGGTGCTCTACAGAGTGTCGACATGTTACCTTGGCCTGTGAGATCACCAGATCTTTCGCCAATTGAGCACGTATGATATATCATTGAATGACAACTCCAGCATTATCCGCAGCCAGCACTGGCCGTCCTAGTTTTGACAGGACAAGTACAACAAGCATGGAACTCCATACCACAAAGTGACATTTGGCACCTGTATGACACAATGCACGCACGTTTGTAGGCTTGCATTCAAAATTCTGGAGGTTACACCGGCTTTTAATGCAACAGCATTTCACATTTGAAATGCATTTCCTTGAGCTTAAATTAACCTGTGATCTTGAAAATTTAATCAATTAAACATGTTAACTAGACAAATGTATTGTCCAAATTTCATTAATCTACAATAGTTTTTCTTTGGTGTTGGGATTTTTTTTCCGTCAGTGTGTATGTGAAATTTGAGGGGAAAAAACTAAAAAATGCAACAATGGTTACTAAAATATGTAATTTTTTATTAATACCTGAAATCTATAGAAGCAAACAGGCGTTTTAACTCTATTTGGAGAGACTTCGTTCATTTGTAACATTGATATTTCAAAGTAAAAGCTTATTAAATAGAATTAAACAACGAATAAATTTCTTGTAAACTTTACCCATTAAATATGTTTACAGTATTATTATATACAATTATTTTCATCATTTAATAATGTGAAAAAATTATTTTCCGACATTATGCATGTCAATAAACCATTACACTCAAATGTAACAAAATTATCTAATTTTTGCTGCACGTTTTTTTAAACCTGAACCGGCAGCTTAATTTATAGTGATCCATTTCAGCGCAATCATATTCGACTTGGAAAAAAAATTTGCTATAATAAATATATTGTAGCATTTACTATTTAAATTAAGCAGTTACTTATAATTCCAGCCTTTACTATAACTTCTTTTTTTAGTTTCTTTCCCAGAAATCTAAATGAATTCGAGAATATTTAAGCTGAGGTCTTTGGATGTTTAAAGACAGGACATATTTCTAACCTTTTGACCACGTTACTTAGGTCTACCATCCCAGATAAACTTGTAATTTCATATTCGCATTAGTTGTCGCCGACATTTAAATTGATACGCCACCCACCCAACGTAGATTTTTGAGCCAACATAGATTTAAATTTAATTTTGCAGTATTTGACTGCAAGTCTTATGTTTTAGTTTGAATTGATCGTTATTTTACTTACATCGCCTAAATGGTATTTCATTTATTAGCACGAGAAGTGCGTTTATGTTCCATGTTTGTGCTTAAAAAAATAACGTACCATAAAATTGAAAGGGAATAAAAATTAAAATTTAAAATCTGAAAGCTTTCAGATTTGAAATTACGCCCAAAGGAGCGCTTTTTTAACGTTTTGTGTGTTTGTTACTTTTATTTATTAAATATCACATTTTTCACACTTAAACTTCAGTTCAACAGCAATATCGCAAAATAATTCTAAACTGAGCTTTAGAATTTCCGATACACAGTCTCGCGCGCTGAAGATAATGTTTTTGTTTTCGTACTGTTCGCGTCTTATGTAAATTTTGAAATTGTTCTCGGCAAGAGGGCGTCTGCGAGCGCCGAACTATATCTATTGTACCAACCTTGTTCTTCTTACGGCCAATAAACGCAGTAACGAAAGTCTTTGTCTACTTTCCATCCACGTTTACATGGTCCGTCGATCCAGCAGCAAAACTTTCGGAATAAGGTGTCATGTTATTTTAGACATTCTAAAATAACAGGATATTTCGTGCTGAGGAAACGGATTATATTTTGTGTTTGGGTGTGAGAACAGCAGCCGAAATATGTAGTGTCTTCTAAAGCAAAAATGAATCACCAAGGGTAATTTAACAAGTAAATAGTTTACAAATTCAAGAAAATTCTGCTTATGTTATTGATGTGTATGAAAGTGATGTTAGTGCTTTGGATGCTGAAGTGAACAGTTTAAACGATAATTTTCTTGGTACTTGTTCCGACGTGGAGTTTTAATAAGTATGAAACAGAAATGCATGAACTATTTTCTATATTGGATGTATTAAAAATTACTTTAAAGGAAGAATCTAGAAAATTTACCAATGCATGTCAAGATATAATTAATGTTAGTGCGAATGGTTTAAAGCTTCCTCGCGTGGAACTGCCAGTGTTTACTTCTAATTGCATTGATTGGATATCATTTTGGGATTTATTTCTCGCCAGTATTGGAAATAATAACACATTAAGTGACAGTCCGAAATTGCAATATCTTAAGCTTTCTGTGAAAGGTGAGTATCTGCTTTACTACAATCAATTCAAATTTCAAATGCGAATTACGGAAAGGCATGGAAAGCGCTTACTGAGCGTGATGAAAACGAAAAGAAATTACAAATGCAGTGTTAAATAGATTAATTTCACACCCTGTTCTAAAGCATGAATCAGCTTCAGGTTTGCGGAGATTAATTGATACAACTTAACAGTGTATTGATGCATTAAAAATTCTTAAACAGCCAGTAGAGCATTGGGATCCTATGATTATTTTTCTGTTAAAAGGAAAACTTGATCATGAAACACTGAGAGAATGGACGATGGAGCAGGCAAACAAAAAATTTTCTGCTTTCGCTGAATTCAAACTCTGTATTTTAAACAGAGCGAATACTATTGCTTCGTTGGCAAAGTGCCAGAGAGAAAAGGCGGGTTTTCTTTCTGAAACTAAAACTCGCAGTTCGGGTGGTTGATACGCTTTTTCGTCCGAAATTGTGACTAATTTGTGCATTCATTCTAAGAGTAATTCTCATTCTCAGTTATTTAAATATGATAGCTTTTTAGAACTCCATATCAAATAAATTGGGATATTATTAAAAGCAATAAATTATGTGCTAATTGTTTGAAAGACAGTAAAACGCATCCCATTTTCAAATGTCGTGCAGGCATGTCTAAATCTTGTATAAAGCCACATAATACAGAGTTATGTTCAAAAAATTCAAATGATGAAAATGTCATACACCCACGGAACACGAAGCTTTTACTATTAGTAGCAGTAGCGCCACGGTGACTGTCACGCAGGCAATTCTGATACCTACTGCAATTGTTTATGTTAAAGATATTAATGGCGATTTACAAAAATGCAGGATGCTAATTGATTCAACGCAGCGAGGGTTAATTTAATCAGGAGCACTTTGTAAATGTATTGCAGCTAAAGTGCACTAGTGCAAACATAAGTGTAAATGGGTTGAGCTCGCAAAATATTGGTAAGGTTTCTGGTTCAGTTCAATTACAAGTAACATCTCCATTTTATAAAAACGCAAGCATTTCAGTTAATGCATTAATTATACCCAAGATCGCATGCGACTTTCCTCAATATCAAGTTGATAGGTCTGTTTTGATAGCTTTTAAACACTTGCGGTTGGCAGATACGAATTGCTTCCAGCCTGGCCCAATAGATATTCTTTTGGGCGCAGATGTATTTGGCGACATAATGCTTCATCGACGTGTAACTGTTCCGGGACATTCGTTAACAGAATCAATATTCGGTTGGGTCATTATCGGCAAGACGAAATGTGTACCACAAACAATTATATCTAATTATGATAGTTGTACCAATGTTCAATTTAAGCTTGAAAATTTTTGGAAATTAGAAGACATTTCAGAAACAAAGTCTTACACAGAGGAAGAAATTGAGTGTGAAAACCATTTCAAGTTGAATTTTTCTCGTGATTCAACAGAAAGATTTGTTGTTAAGTCTAGCAGTGAACTTGGGTCATCTAGGGATGTTGCTGTACACACTGAACGTCAATTTATTAGGAATGAATCTCTTTCCAGTCAATACCACAAATTTGTGAAGGACTATCAACAACTTGGCCATATGGAATTGATTCCAGAAAACGAAATTGATGTTCCAGCTAATTCTAGTTTTTACCTTCCGCACCGTTCAGTTCCGGATAAAAATGGTAATAAATTTCGAGTAGTATTTGATGGTTCTGCTAAATCTTCTAGCGGTATTTCTCTCAACGAGAAATTGATGGTTGGTCCACAGTTACAGCCTGATCTGACAATATTAATTATTGGTTTCAGAATTGACAGAATAGCTAAAACTGCGGACAAAGAGAAAACGTACAGACAAATCATACTACAAGATGCGGACTTTCAAAGAATAGTCTGCCACGATTCACTTTTAAACCAATTCAGGATTGTCGATTAACTAGGATTGCTTACAGTACTGCGTCAGCACCGTACCTTGCAGTTAAATGTTTACAGCAGTTAGCAATAGAAGAAGCAAATAATTTTCATTTGGCTTCTAAGACATGCCTTCTACGTTGATGATTTGATGTCCGGAGCCAGTTCAGTTACTGAAGCTATAGAATTACAAAGGCAATTGAATCAGATGTTGTCACATGCAGGATTTGTTCTAAGAAAATGGGCTTCTAACAGCAAGAAAGTCTTGAATGCAGTTAATCCAGATTTGTGCTTCTCAAATGCTTCTTTGAACATGGACAATTATGATACTGTGAAAACGTTAGGTATCCTATGGCATCCAGCTTCAGATATGTTTTTCTTCAAAGTCAATTCATCATATTCTGAAGTCTTAACGAACATTACTTTCAGTAATTGCAAAGACCTTTGACCCTCTTGGATGGTTGTCACCGATCACGGTTCGGTATAAACTGATCACGAAAAAACTGTGGAAACATCAATTACAGTGGAATGAAGAGGTTCCTCCAGATATCGCATGTGAATGGAAACAACTTACAGAGGATATGTTACTTATTCATGATATCAAAATTTCACGATTCTTGTTGGTTGAATCAGATAACCAGTTTCAATTGCACGGGTTTTGTGACGCGTCGGAGAAAGCGTACGCCGCTGCAATTTATTATCATTCTGTGTTAGATACTGGACAAATCAATGTTCAGTTATTGATAGCCAAGACAAGAGTTGCACCATTAAATACCATATCACTTCCTCAATTGGAACTTTGTGGAGCATTCCTGTTGACTAAATTGATGAACTTCACCTGTAAAGCTTTGGATACTCCTATATTACAAGCTTATTTTCATACCAATTCCACTATTGTACTGGTCTGGATAGGATCTCAGCCATGCCGATGGAAAACCTTTGTCGCCGACAGAACGGCAAAAATCCAGACGTTGTCTTCTCCTGTCCAGTGGCATCATGTGAGTGGAAATGCTAACCCTGCTGATCTTATAACTCGTGGTGTGTCATCATCAGCACTGGTTACTTCATTGTGGCTACGTGGTCCAGATTTGCTGTATGATTTATTTCCTTTTGAGCCTGCATCATGTGCAACACCACTGAATGATTCTGTGCCCAAGCAAAGATGTGCCTTACAGTCAACAACCACTTCCAGTCACTTTGTAAGGTTCTACTGTCTACCTGTTGTGTAGAATATGGAGAAATAATGATTTCACCGAAGAAAGGTTTAAACTCTTTAAATTATGTACAATGCGTCAACTTGACGCTAACATACTACGTCTCTGCTTGGGCGTTAACTGAAACAGTAGAATCAAACTCAAAATTGGAGATATTCACAAGTAGTAGAATTAAAACTACAGGGCTCATACAATACTGTATCGTACAGCGCGTAGATGAGTCTAGTGGCAGCAAGATAATAGCTACTAAGCCACGTCTAACCAGCAATAACTGCTAAGCGGAAGCTTGCGTACAACCACGCACAGAGATTTCCCCGATTCTCTCTCTACTGGTACGTCGATATTTAAACTTTTTCTCCCACTGGTAGAGTTTGCATTTTTTACGAGCGCTACCAAATTTAAATATTCTGGCACTGAGAATTAGGTTAATGAAGGCTTATAGGAAAGTAACTTCAAATTAAATTTAACTGGTTATTTAAAATAAATATAAATCCCTACAACATCATGATAGGCTGTTATGATTTATTTCATAAATATTCTTCTCTCACTAAACTTAAACGTGTTATAGCATTATGTCTGAAGTTTGTAAATAACTGTAGAAATTCACGAGATAAGGTGAGTGGATTTTTAAAAACTAGTGAATTAACTAAAGCTATACACGTGTTAATTAAATTAATGCAATATGTTGAATTTAAGAATGAAATTAACATTTTGAGCATAAATCAATCATTATCTTGTACAAGCAAAATTTTATCTTTAAATTCATTTTTAGATAATTCAGGTATTCTCAGGGTGGGCGGTCGCTTGCGACGTGCTAACCTTGCGTATTGCATAAGGCATCACATTTTGCTGCCAAAGAGGCACATTTTAACCCATGTCATTGTTAGACATTACCATGAAATACATTTGCATGCAAGTCCACAACTCATGCAATCCTGTATTCAAGAACAGTACTGGATTATAGGTGCTTGAGCTGTTATCAGAGATTTAGTTAGAAAATGTATAAAGTGTTGCAGAATTAGAGCATCTGTCACTAATCAATTGATGAGCGATTTGCCATCCAGTCGCGTTTCACCTGCTCCTGCGTTTTTGCGCTATGGGAGTGGATTACGCAAATCCTTTTCAAATTAAAGCAAATAAGGGTCGAGGCTCTAGATCATTCAAGGCATATATAGCTCTCTTTGCTTGTTTTACGACAAGAAAGAGCTATTCATTTAGAATTAGTAACTGATCTTTTAGCAGATCTTTTATTGCAGCCTTTAAGAGGTTCATTTCCCGTAGGGGCAAACGTAGTGATATATATATAACGATTGTGGTTCCAATTTTGTTGGAGCAAAACGCAAATTCATGGAATTTGAAAGGCTTGCTAGACCAGAAATTTGATAAATTGTAACCACTGAATGTTGAAATAGTATTTCGAGGTGGGTGGCATGTTCGCGCCTTATGTAAATTTTGAATTTGTTCTCTGCAAGAGGGCGCCTGCGAGCACCGAACTATATCGGTTGCACCAACTTGTTCTTACGGCCAATAAACTCAGTGACGAACGTCTGTGTCTACTTTCCATCCACCTTTACAGGTACAGTGGTGCCATTACTGGCTTTGAAATCATTGAGTTTGTTAATCAAAAATTCGTTGAAGTTTTACAAAATATGAAATAGATAATAAAACAATTTCCAGTTTCCAAATTTGGACTTCCAGATGGTCATGTTCGGTTGGAGTTATTCAAAATTTGATGACTCTAGGTACCGTTGTTTCATCACACTGCGAGAAACATGCATGCATGCATGCATTCATGCAGATTCTTCCGTAGTTAGTTTCTTTAAATATAATACATGGCGATAATATTTGGTGGCAACGGTTTGAAAAGTGAGTCGACACAAAATGCCGTTTTGAAACTAATTGCCTTTCTGGGCTATTGTAGTTAATTTCAGACACAGCGATAATTCGCTTAACGTTTATTATGGTTAGAAACTAATTTATGCTTCTAAAGAAAGTCAATCTCTATAATCTGTCTATCAAGATTGTTTATACGGTCAGTATTGAAAGATTTTTTCCCTTCGACCAGAACTTTGAATGTTTTCCACGTATCTTTCCAGATTTCGACCAGAACATTGTATGTTTTTTAGGTATCCAAAAGAATAATATTTTACGTTTAATAATTCACATCACTATTTTCGCTATTAATATCACTTGGATATACAGAGAAAGGTAAGACTAATGCAGATGGGCAAATATTTAGTACTTCCGTATTATCACGCCGACCTCGAAATTTGGCTACCATTGAACCGTAAAATCTGGCGGAGATCCCTCCATCTTTGTGCGAGTTGTTCCTGCGAAATTCTAAAGAATGGACACCTCTGACGCGCGTTCTTTCTGCTCTTTGTAAAAACGCTTTCGAGTTCTGCTATTTCATTGGGTTTGATTTATAGGTTTATGTAGTTACGGCAAAGCCTCGAAGGCTATCCGCCTAAGGGGAGGTATGCCTTCGTGGAGGATTTCCAAAGAGAAACTGGCTCGTATACACGTTACACATGGAGAAAACCACGAAAACGCACATCCAGACAGCACGTTCGCGGAAATCGAACCTCGGAGGCAATTACCAGTGTTCAGCGACTTTACCAGTTGTCCGCCTATTTTGTTAGTTTTTCCGATTTTACCGGAAAATTAGTTTAGAATGCTATGAATACAAACTTCGGGCAAGTAATTGTTCAATCTGTTATTGTTTCGTAGGCCACATCATGTCCATTAATGCGCAGTGTTTTTTATGTTAGGATCTCAAAACGTTTAAAATAATTTACTGTTTCTTGTTCTGTAGAAGATAATTCGCTAATTTAACCAGTTGTGCAAAATGCAAGGAAAAAAATGCAGGTGTAGCAGTTAATTTATATATCACTTTCTTAAAGGCATATTTGATTCATATTTAATATCACTGTCTTAAGGCAAAATGTGGCTTATCGAAAACAGTCGGCGTTTCATCGAACGAAAGGGCAGATGTTACGAATGTTTCATAGCTTCACGCTTATATATATATATAGCTGACACTAAATCACGCTACTTGGCGACATTTTCGCGGTCGACGAGATACTGCCTAAGTACAGAATAATAAAGAAAGGTTAGTTATTACAAGAGAACTCCACATAGTTTCTGATTTACGACGATTAACTCAAAAGCACGGTTAATCCGAGGGCAGTTAAAAAGTAACATAGGAAAAAAGAATAATCTGCATAAAATTTTTTAGAAAATGGTACTAACTTTTTATCCACATTTTCGACCGTATTAACCTGGAGAATGAACTCGTCTAGTTATATGAATCAAATCTGTACTCAAAACATAAAAAAATTTTAAATGACGGACTAATAAACATCACTAAAGAAGAAAATAAATTGTATTTTGTGGTTTATCTCACCTGTCTGACCTAACCAAAACCAGATCACAAATTTGATCGTGACAAGAAGCGCAAGACTTCGTCTGTCGTTGGCGTTACAGTTGGGCAGTCCGTTCTGGAACTGATTCAGAGAACCGATTCACTTTACTGAGCGAATTTACTATTCCCAAAAACGGAGTTGTAGCTATTTTACAGTTCACGAATAGCTCTCGTTGGAAACGTACCAGAAATTGAGATTTGGTATTCGTTCACGAATTAATTTAATTTACTGAGCGAGCGAACTCTTGATTGGCGAAAAAAGAGCTAAACGAAGTTGGAAGTGTGCTAGGAAATTTCAGCAACCATTTTGGGGATTTTGAAAAGAATGTTTATGCTCTCGTGTTAAAAGTAAATTTAATTTCCAAATTTTATACTTTTTAAACAAATTTTTATTCTGGAATTTTACTTGCAAGTCGGTTTGGTTTTAAGTGGTTTTAGGGAATAGAGTTGAAAGAAATCAGTTCAGCTTAGTCTTTTCCATTTAACTGCGGCGGTCAATTTTCCCGATACTACTTTCGCCTCATCTTGTCTACTGGAATCGGATTCCACTGCTCTTTCCATGCTTTTCAGTCTTTGCTTCATCTTCGTTCACCGCTTTTGATTCGGCGCTCGTTCCCGATTCTTTTTCGTCAAGGTTAGAGAGCGATGAGTCATAAAAAAGAACTGATTCATTTCGATCAGCGATTGGTTTTGATCCGAATCCCGTAAAAGAACGGTTTAGCCCATCTTTAATCTGAACTAATCAGAACACATATACGAATTTTATCTTGGAAAAAAGCGCAAGTTGGCGTCTGTTCGCATGGACCTCGGAGAACCATATACATGAGTGTACGACTTTGCCCAGCTCTAACCCAGTTTTGACCTCGGGCGAAGGTAAAAAGCTCCTGCTCCCTCTTCTTCTACCACCAAATCACTCGACAAGGTTTTCCTCGCTGTGTACTCTGAGCACCTCCGTACCGCGCAGTACTATTACCTTATTCGAAGTTCGAATCCGAACCCAGCAAACGACACCGCAGCCAGGAGCACTAACAT
Source organism: Stegodyphus mimosarum (assembly GCA_000611955.2). Lineage (NCBI taxonomy): Eukaryota > Metazoa > Arthropoda > Arachnida > Araneae > Eresidae > Stegodyphus > Stegodyphus mimosarum. The sequence continues at coordinate 62,909 of KK117331.1, forward strand.
TTTTTACATTTTATCAGACAGACATGGTTTGCTACTCTTTAGCCCACGAATTATTCTATTCTTTTTCGTATTTTCCTTAGGCAGTTTTGTTTTACACTGATGCCCACTTGCACCACTTATGATTACACCACTTAATGCGATCGCGGTTAATTTTATCATTCCGATATTGTTATCTATTGACCGATGTCCCGCCCGTTGTATACGAAAACATAATTCTGTTAATATGATCAAACTATAATGGAATAAATTTTAAATTCGCCATAGAAGCTCAAAATAGATTATAAATATAGCCAAATGACACAGAAATGTAGCGGGGTTATATAAACAAAACTTCCTTTCGATTTCAGTCAAACAATTAAAATAAAGCAAAAGCAACCTTTGACGTACATTTTGAATTAGTTTATTGATTTTGAGGGCGATCAGACGCAAATCTTTCTTCTTGATGAGAAAACAAAGAATTCGGCCGAATGTTTTCTTTTGCCTTGGGGGGTTGAAGTCCCCGAAAACATCTGCGACTAAGTAAATTTGCTGTTTTGCTTAATTTGAAATTTTATGTTCGAATCTTCTCTTGCAGCGAGGGTAGCCTTCCGAATATTGAGACTACAGTATCGATCAAATAATTTCCAGAAATCTTACGATCGTAAACAAACTTCTGTGTTTTCCTAATTAAAATGCTGTGAATATACCCATTTATAAAGTTCTGGTTATATTCATATTAGACTACTTTAATTCTATTGCTATTTTGAAGGCTGTTTTTTTCTCATCGTTTAATTAACGTTAACCTAACATTGCTAACCTCAGCCTGGGTTATAAGGGGTCAAAGTTGATGGGAATTCGCTACGTTTTTCGGGAATTCCGGAGCCGGATTTCGGAATTTCGAAAAACCAAAGATATCACCAGAACGTAGATATTTAGACGAAGAGAATGAGGGTTGTTTCATGAAAATCAGATCGCTGGTTCCCGAGATATATCATATTCCCGCAAAATGATTTTCAGCTCGAGAAAAAACGTTTTGGGGAAATTCAAATTGGTTTCTAATTGAGATAGATGCAAACCGCTTCTGCTGCAAGCGTATCCCCGGGAGCATATAAGCAAAATGTACTCTGCTAGGAAACGGCTGGAATTTGACCAACGGCAGTCCAGGTGAGGGTCAGCATAAACTCCGCCCACGTGAGTGATGCCACATTTCTGACGTTTGTTTACATTCTGGTGTTCGGCGTTACGAAGTGCGTTCTTTGAATGTACATTCAGGTTTTCGAAATGAAAGTGTTTATATATATATAAGCATATATATCTGTATACAACGATTTGATGTTTCTTTCAGAATATTAAAGTTTATTCTACTCTTCCAATACAAATTAGATCTAGTCGGTTGGTAGTTACTGGTGCCTGGAAGATGCATGTAAAATGTGGTTTGCAAATTCTTCTGCATATTTATTGATAATCAGAAACTTTTAAGTGATGAAGATTAAATCGTCTAATATATAAAATGTACCTGCGGGAATTAAACCAAGTAAAATTATCTTTTCTTGGTTAAAAATGCTAATTTGTATCAGTAATTAATGCAGTAAATATTCTGAATCAAAATACCACCAGTTGCCATTGCAATTAATTAACACAGCGTGTACCAGAAAATCCTTATAATACATTTCATATTTATGTATGTGAAGTCCATAAAGTCCAAGTTTTGGCACTACCAAGCGTAGAACGCGTAAAGTTCATAATTCTTTACCAGGCGTTGTAAAATAATATAAGCGAATATTTACATCATACATAATTTTTTTTATTTCCAGTTGTTGTTATAGAATATTGTTCTGGGTCTTTTGAAGGGCTGGGGATAATTTTGTTATCATAGTTACCCAGTTTTCTGATGACTGCATAATTATGTAAATGAATATCTTCTCTTTGAGATGATAAGCTTTACTTGAAATTAAAATCATGAAGAATTGCTGGTGGTCATGTTAGCGAGGGTTCACTGTACTTATTACATAGAGGTCAGAAATTTATTCAAATATTTCTAAAAACGCAAATTGATTAACAAAATTTGGTATTACGTACTTTGTTTCTGTAAGCATAATTAATAATAACTTCCGAGTTTGATTTAGTGTGTATGATGACAGTGTTTTGCATTAATAAATGTCATTTGATTGACAGATTTGAAGCATTTCTATTAAGGAGCTGTTTTGCTTGGAGGGTTGGTTTGGTTTATTTGATTATGGAAAGCATGTAAGGTATCTAGGTGGGAATGATGTCTTCGTGGAAGATTTTCTAATCTACCTCATGTCCATGTTACGCATGTGGAAAACCAGATAAGACAGCCAACCTGTCTATCTGGATTCAAACTCAGATCGAACTATCAGTGTTCCAGCTCAACCACTGTTGGGCTGTGCGTGGAGGGCCAGGAAGGACAATAATTACATGCACTGAAAACTGAATTCTAAACTAAATGTATAAAGATAGCAATGGAAATTCTTTTATCAACACTAGTTCTTATTAAATTAAAATACTGCCTAAAATAAATTTATTGAATATTGAAAGTTATTGAATGAAAATTTTCCGTTAACATATTTGAGAATGTGTAAGGAGTAATAGATTAAGAATTATTTTTAATATTATTAAGTAATTTTCTTTTAAAGGAAATAAAAAATAAAAAACAAACAAAAGCTTCTTTAGACAAATTATTCTACTATTAAAATCATATACTACTTGAATTGACATCCCACTTAATCCAAAATTAAATAAATCCATTATTAGGTGATAAATCAAGTTGGGCAGAAATATTAAATATGAATTCACTCAACTCCATTATTTAAAAATCTGAATGTGAAGATGTGAAATATTAAGAGAAAAACGCTTTCTAGATTATTCACTAGAAATATGACATCCTGAAAAATGAACTAAAAGGAGAAGTAATAATGTATACACGCTTACACACATATATATTGATACATATAATTCACATATGATTATATATTGAAAATACATGTATGTGTATACCCGCGAACGCATATAGAGCGAAATATTGTGAAGTTTGAGACATAAATTTATATTCCTTCTGGAACAGTAAGAAAATAATGCTTTCAAAAAATGGCATCACTATAGCTAATTTACATTGCAAAGTAAAAATGTTGTTCATTCAGAGAACGCACTTCCAACAGAATGGAAACAAATGCCAGAAATGTGACATCACTCATGTGGGCGGAGTTCATGGTAACCCTCTCTGGACTGTCATTGGCCAAACTCAAGCCGTTGCCCTAGCAGTGTACATATTGCTTATATGCGCACTGGGAGCTCTGTCGATGGCGACACGCTCATCGTTGTAGCTAATAGAAAAAATTTTCCCATTCACCCTATGTTAAAGCCCCACCCATTACATAGACTTAGCACTGGAACAAAGAACTGGTTAGCATAACGACGATTCTATTTGAGATAGATACAAACCGCTTTTGCTGCAAGCGTATCCCCGGGAGAACTGTCGATGGCCGCACGCTCATCGCTGTTACACTAAGTTGAGTAGCCCTATTGACACTTATGGCAATGACACTTAGCATTATGGCCACATTATGGCAATGACACTTAGCATTATGGCCACATTATGACAACAGTAATACTTAGCAATATGGCAAATTTTCTACTATACGTAACTCGGGTCGATTTTGGCCTAGGGACAAAAGTGTTGTATGTGGGTGATAGAGCTCGGGAAGAGGAAAATCGTTGTGGTATTTCTTTTTTTAATTGGGTCAAAAAATTTTTAACGAAAATTTTCGGACCCTTATAAAAGACCTCCTGGTCGAGTGGGAGACAATCCGATTGGTCTGTTCGAGAGCTGTTGCCCCCCCCCCACATTATACGTACTAATTTTGGTCGATATCCTTTCGGCAGGTCCGGAGATCCGGATGGCCCCATTTGGGGGGTCAGCGACCTCTTGGTTACCCCCATGGAGCTCCCCCAAAAATATATGGATAAATAGGAAAAATTTTTCTGTACATAAAAAACCAAACCGCATCAAAATCGGACCACCTGTGCCTGCGTTATGAGGGGTAAATTTGGTGGGAATTCGCTCCTTTTTCCTCGAGATTCCGGAGCCGGATTTGAGAATTTCGAAAAAACCAAAGCTATCACCAGAAAGTAGATTTTTAGACGAAGGGAATGAGTGTTATTTTATCAAAATCGGATCGCTAATTCCCGAGATATATCAAATTTCCGCAAAATGATTTTCAGCCCGAGAAAAACGTTTTGGGGAAATTCAAAGGTGTTGATACCAGAACTTGGTCTCCAATTGAGGTAGATGCTAATCGCTTCTGCTGCAAGCGTATCCGCGGGAGGTCTGTCGATGGCCGCATTCTCATCGCTGTACCTTTGTTAGAAAAATATTTGCCTTTTACACTATGTTGAAAGCCCCTCCTATAGACTTCCTATAGACCCTATAGACTATAGGGGATTATGGCCCTCCTATAGACTATAGAGGATTATGGCCAATATTCAAAAATACATAATTCGGGTCTATTTTGTCCTAGAAACAAAAATGTTATATTTGGGTGATAGACCTCGGGAAGAGGAAAATCGTGGTTGTATTTATTTTTTAATTGGGTCAAATTTTTTTTAGCGAAAATTTTCGGGCCCTTATAACGGACCCCCTGTTTGAGCGAGGCACAAACCGATTGGTGCGTTCGGGACTTCTCGCACCCCCATATTATACGCACAAATGTTGGTCGAAATCCATTGGCAGGTCCGGAGATCCGAATAGCCCCGTTTTGAAGGGTCTGTGACCTCGGGGTGACCCCCCATGGCGACCCCCAGAAAAATATATGGATAAATAGGAAAATTTTTTCTCTACGTAAAAAACCAAACCGCATGAAAATCATTTGCTTAATTTCGTTTTTGGGCATTTGGTTAATGTTATCAAAATGGCCGTTGACAAACGTGAGTACTTTGGGAGGAGCCTACTATGGCATTTTTTTAATCGTGTCCTAAAAAAAATTAACTAAAAGTGTTTAGATTGGAAATTTTATATCGGCAATCAGTTACTAATTCGTCAGTTAATTTCGTGTTTAATAATAAATAATGGCAATGAATAAATTTATAATTGACATTTGTATGGATTTAGATGCTTAGAGCGCATTAACCCTTTGACGCGCGATGCTCGCGCCCTGAAACCACCAATTTTCGAATATTTTTCTCCTCTTTTCTCCGAAATCTTCGAGTGAAAACCGATTATTACGATTGATTACTGATCTTTTACCGCTATATAACATAAAATGACTACAGAATCATACATTTTTTAGGTCTTAATTTTTCAAAAAGGATGCCTTTTAAAATTCGCTTTGAAGAGACAAAATAACTTCCTTTTATTAATATAAACATCTTTAAATTTTAAAAGGTTATTCATCGCGCATCATTATTTCTATCAGAAACAATAAAAAACTAGCAATAATTAAACTGCATATATAAAAAGCCTATGTATGTTTATTGCGTTTGCTTTGTGGTTTCAGGATTCGACCACTGAGCCACTACAGCATTGTGTCACAATGCTCACAATCCTCTAGAGGCTCAGTGGTCACTGCTCTTAACAATGGTGTTTTCTGCTTTTCAAGCAGGATTAATGGATATACCGGATATAGATATGGATGGGCTTTGAGACCCCAGAGTTATTTTTTTACTAAACAATACATGCACCTGCCCTGTGAAAAGGACTTTCATTGCCAGAGAATTTTCTCTGAGCTCAACACGCTTGCTTCCTATGCTAGTAATACGATTTTATAAATTCTTTTGTATGGTTTAAATATAAATGTACTTTGCTGTAATTAAAAATAGAAATCTCTTAAAAGTTTTATTTAAATTTTAAATATTTTATAAATATTTGTTACAAAATACGAATAAAATAAATGCGAATAGAAAACGAAATATCCGTATAAAGCCAAAAAAAACAAGCCCCCCCCTACCGTAAAAAACCACAAATTTCATATGCCAGACAAAAAGAGACTAAATAACGCTAGACATATTCCAGTAAAATACAAATCCCGGCGGTACATTTTGTAGCGCAAGGGAAAACCTCATAGAACAAGATACATGCACGAAACTTGCAATGTGGGTCTAACGCATGTACCAAAAAACAAAACATGCTTTGACAAAAAAATTTGTTTCACGGAAAAAAAAGAGTTTTTTTAATCCTTACTTTACTGAGTTTTGTTATCCATTTATCCGGACGTCCTTATTATGTAGGCTTTTATGTTTTCACTGCTATAGAAAAATTGCATAAATGTTTATTTTTAATTTTTTCTGACGATTTACTTTGTAAAATAATGTGAAAAATTTATATATAATACAATTCTTAAATACATTTTTTTAATTCACAAATTTCGTCATTTATTTGAATTGCAAATGGAAAAAAGTTAAGTTTTTTCCCCCTACTACCTCAGTAAGTTTCAAAGTCCTAGACGCGCGCTGGTTTCCAGTGCGACCACCACCCACAGATCAATGGGCAAGAGTAGATTTTTTCTAATTCAAATATTATTTATCTCTAGGATCATATTATTCAATTTCTAGAGTTTAGTTAAAAAACTATAAAAATAATGTCGCGCGCTTCAAAGGGTTAACGTATCAGAGGAACTGGGAATCTGCAAATAGAATTATTTTACCTTAGTTGACGAATATGACGGCTTATTGACTTCATGAGGCATTTTCCCTCCTTCCAGCATGCCTTCATGGTGTAATGGTAGCACATTCGGCGCGTATTCGAGAGGTCAAGGATCGATTTCCGGCGAGGAGGTTGCACATTTTTCACATTTCCTGCTTCAGGAGTGCATAATATCTCAACAACTTAACTGATTGTTTAGTACAAATCCGAATCTTAAGCTCGAAAACTATGACTGAAATACCATTGTTTGAATAAGTTGTGTGATTGCCACACAACTTATTTCAAACGAGATAAATCCGAAGGACCCAACCAACAATGTTTCACTTCCTGCTTTTTGTCCCTAGGAGTGCATCACTACCGTTAACTGAAGTAATGAGGCATACAAATATGTACAACACACTGAAACGGTACTAACTGCGGAATCTTGATACTTACCTAGTTAAAAGAACGAGTAATTGAAAATTAGAAATAAAGCAAACAAGAAAAATGTTAATACTGCGGATGACGAGGGAATATTTCTGAGATTAATTCTGCGAATGCAGAGAGTTTAGTACTCCTTTTATATGATACCAATTGACATGGAATTTCAAAGCGTTTTGCTTAGTGATTCAGCTCCATCTTCTGTGGGAATTGTAAGATCAGCAGACGAACGAAGTTGGCCTCTAATCAACGTTCAATTTCAATGAATACTGTGGACATTGAAATATTATTTTTTTTAAATTATTGTCATAGAGACGTGCAATTTTAGATGCGTGCGTGTTTTATCGTATGTATATCAAATACCTTTGGTAAAAATTCTGGCTGATTGCAATTTTAACTTCTTCCTAAATTTTCAAAACTTTCTAATGGTTTTTCAAAATGCTTGGATTTTTTTTTAAATTTCGCATTACCTTTGCTTTATTTTTATTCAGAAATACATTACAAACAGAACTTAGTACTAATTTGTGAATTACATGGTATTCTTATGAAATACCCAGCGGGATTTGGGTTGCTAGAAAGTGGCAAGGTTGCCAAGGCAGGGTTGCCAGATTTGGCGCGAAATCGCGCGTTTAGCGACATTTGGCGACAAAACTGGCGATATGCCATAGACGGAGCAAGAACATTCTAGGACGAATTCTTACCGGTTTTCCCCGGAAGTTCTCGAAGACAGGTCAAAAGTTATTTAGACCCTGCACGCAGAGTAGAAATGTATCGTGAGGAGTATCGAGAAAACACTGAGTTCAGTAGTAGTGTTTTGAGTTCAAAGATTAGCTTGAGAGTGCGCTAGTGCTTTGCCGTGAAGCTGTCTCCACCATTGTAGCCTGAAGACTATGTTGCTGATTGTTTCAGCGTGTTTATCGTAGTTTTTCGACGGCTGTAAATGTGTCTCTGGAACTGTTCAGTATAAACTGGAAAATAAATTGTGCTTTGATTTTTCATCCAGTGTTGTCATCAATCACTCCAAATCCACGAACCCGTTCTGTTGTGCTTTTCATACAGAGATATTGACTAAATTGGAAAATTGTTAAAATTGGAGTGGAGGAAAAATCTCTCAAGTGTAGAAATGCCGATTTCTGTTCCGTATTCAGCTCTGAATTGATTGATGTTGATATTGTTACGGATTTTGTATTTAATTTGCTATTTTTAGTAGAATTATAATTAAAATTGTTTCATTTCCCCGTGCAATGCTGCGCGCGACGAGTTTTAAGAGAAAGCTACGCCGAAAACGTAAAAATACATGAGCACGCGCATTGAACATTTTCATAAATAGATATTTCGTAAGTGTACTGTATTTTTTGAATATTATTAACTTTTCATCGACTTGTGCATTCAATCTATTACGAACCCGTACGCACGCAGCACTTTTTGGTGACAGAAGTGGGATCTGAATTCCAATCACAAGAGCGATTTAAGAGTAGTTAATACAGCTAGCAGCCTTTGCTGCATTTAAAGAGATAAAAGCTGGTCAAGAATCCGTTAAGGAAGATATGAAAGCGGGTCAAGAATCCGTTAAAGAAGAGATGAAAGCCGTTCAAGCTGGTCAAGAAGAAATGAAAAAGGAAATTACTTGCATAACAGAAAATAAATTTGATGCTATGGAAGGCAGAATAGACGCGGTTGAAAATAAAGTTCGACAATATAAAGGAAACATTTCTTCTGTAAAAGAGCAAGTAGAAGAGAGAGTTTCGGCCGGGGAACAGCAAATAGGTAAGAGAGTTTCTTCTGTCAAAAAAGAAATCGAAGGAAGAGTTTGTGCCGTTCAACAACAAGGTGATGACAGGGTTTCTTCATCGCCAAGGAAGCTGATACCTTAAAGAAATTCGTAACGATGGCAGGGAGCAATTCTGGTAGTTCTAAATTTTTACTCATGCCTGCTCGTCCCTCTATGAAGTTATCCACGTATGATGGAAAGACCTCTTGGCAAGAGTATAAGACAGAATTTTCAGTAGTGGTGGAAGCGAATGGATGGGGTACCCAATCTAAGGCCTGTTATCTTGCCGCTTCTCTGAGAGCAGATGCTGCGGATATTCTTCAAACTGTTCCAGAATACCAGAGACTAGATTTCGCAGCGCTATCCGGCGCGGAGCTGCGCTTTGGGAAGAAGTGGTTAAAAGGCTACAGCAGGCTTCAATTAAAATCCGTCAACAGAAGCCGACTCAAGCACTCCAGGAACTAGCCACGGATGTCGAAAGGCTTTCTCATCTCGCCTTTTCGGAATATCTGACAGAAACAAGAGAAATCCTGTCCCTGCAATACTTTATCGACAGCATCTGGGTTCCTGAAATACAGAAAGCTCTACGAATGGCGGATGTTAAAGATTTGAAAAGCGTTCTAGTGTACGCCATGAAATTTGAGGCAGCTCAGCAAGCACCTCCTGGAGACCGCAAACCAATCAGAACTGTTTAAGTCCACGAGCCGTTGGATCAATTGGTGGCTCGTTTAGATGTTTTATCCGGACAGGTCAATGCTTTAATACGGAGTAGGAGTGAGAACAAACTGACTGTAAAGTGTTGCAAATGTGGTGTTGAAGGCCACGTACGAAAGAACCGCAGAACACCCCTGGGCACGAAAACTAAGGTAGACGATTTAACGATACAATCGAATGCCTTGAGATGGAACATTGGTGACAAGAAATCGATCCCAAAGTGTTAAAACTTTGATGCTGAAGGCCACATACGAAGGAACTGCAGAACACCACAGAGCACGGAAAAAATACAGACGATTTAAACAGGCAATTAAATGCCATGAGACAGGAAAGGAGTGAGAAGAAACCAAAGTGCTGAAACTGTAGAGCTGAAGGCCAAGTGCGAAAGAACTGCAAAACACCCCAGAGCATGGAAAATAAGATCATTTCCCAACAACGACGCGGGAAACAAATTAATGGCCATATCTCAGCGAGGAATTTGAAGGATAATGAGAACACCCGTTTTAAAGCGCCCAAGATTTTTGCAGTGAGCGGCAGCAGTAATGGTTATATCGAGGGTATCAATCAATGGGTATATCGATGGAGTTCCTTGCAATATGATCATTCACACAGGAGCTAATGTTACCATCGTTCGGAAAGTTTTAGCTCAACAATTTAAACATAAAACTCATTTGGACGCCATCCTGCGTTACCCTCCAGGCTGTGTCTGGTGATAAAATCGGCATAGATGGAAATTTAAACGTGAACATCACGCTTGGAAGTGCCGCCCACCATCACACGGCATATGTGGTGGTTATTACAGATCCTTGCATACTTGAATTGGACTTTTTAAGGAAATAAAATTTTTCCCTGGACCTCAAAGACAACAAACTGTTTTCAAAACCAGAGGACATAACTATCCATTAGCAGAAGGGATCCTCACCTCGAAACGCCAACGCGTTGTCTGAAAGACCTTGCTCAGAAAGCTGCCAAAATCATATTAGGGTCGAAGCAAAACCAGAGAATACCGGCAATTCTTCGTCTCACATGCTCATCGGTCGTGATCTTCGTCTGCCTAGTGATTTCTTGTTTGGTCGCCCTTCAGATGCGACTTCATTGCCTGAGGAATACACCAAGATCTCCAGGCCCGGTTTGAAGTGATGCGCAACTTTGCCCGAAAGCGAGTCAATTTGGCGACCGAGAAGATGAAGCCTTGATACTACACAAAAGCTACTGGACATTGATTCAACGAAGGAGACAAGGTGTGGATGTGGAATCCTCCTCGACGGAAAGGAATCTGTCCGAAATTACAGTCAGCTTGGTAGGTCCGTACACAGTCCTAAACAGGCTCAACGACGTCGTGATTGGTGTCTGTAAGTCATCGAACTCTTAAGTCGTTCATTACGACAGGTTAGCTCCTTACCATGGCCATAGTACGTAGTGTATCTAATTCTAAATTATATATAAGACCATGGTCCTTTATGTTTCTAAATTTGATAGTACTTGATAGTATTTGATTTCTTTAACGTTACTTGTTTGATTATTGTAATGTAATGTTTGTTATTTCATTGGTGCATTAGTCATAAGTTTGGCTTCCTGTCCAGTTATTGTACTGCCTTCGACGGGCAGTCTTCGGGAAGGGGGCAGTGTTACGGATTTTGTCTGTAATTTGCTATTTTTATTAGAATTATAATTAAAATTCTTTCTTTTCCCCCGTGCAATGCTGTGAGCTACGAGCTACGCCGAAAACGTAAAAATACAGGAGCAGGCGCATTTAACATTTTAATAAATACAGATATTTCGTAATTGTACTCTTTTGCTATCCAGAAAAATCGAGAAAATAGATTTTACCAGAATGTTCTCGTGCATTGTTAAAAACTTATAAAAGCTGGAGAAAAACATCTCAGATTAGTTGTTTTAAGCGAACTGTAGTTGTTTACTTAGTGCTATTATTGACTGTTGCGAATTCGCGGTGAGGTCGGATTAGCTTTCTCTGTGCTTAAATTTGAGTTCTATTTAACTTTTTAGTAGTTCAAAATATAACTACTGTGAGATATTGCGATCTTGTACGAATATCTCTGATGAAATTTCAGCATTTTGTCTTATTTCTTGGGATAAGAATAAACCTGTTTCTTTACTGATAGCCGAAGTGCAATCCGGTACCCAGATAAGTGCAGAAATATTAGAGACCTTCTAGAGACATTAGGTTATTACGAAGCAGTAGGCATGAAAAATGAGCAACGCCTTCGCCGGGAATCGAACCACGGACCTCTCGGTTACGCGTCGAGCATGCAGACCACTACACCACGAAGGCATGCGAAGAAGGCGGGAGAAATACCTTAAAACCTAAGAAGAATGAGTTATTGAAAAACTCTAGACCTTGTCCCATGCTGAAGCTTTGATCTACCTTGACTCGAGAAGAAAGGCTTTAATTAACAATTCTTGGAGACAGCTGCCGAGGCCCTCTTGGTATCGTAGTACAGGTCCTTGTACTGCTATTGGTTCCAAGGGGTGACGAGGAAGGACCAAACGGCTCCCGCTCGGTTGACTTCAGGCCATTTAAGGACTATCAGATATTCCTATAGTACTAAAACCTTCCTCACCTTCCCTTGCAACAAATGTAAAAACCATGAAGTTACTACGCTACATCTATATTGTTGTGTTACCTTGGTGCGTAAAGATCTGCTGAAGAAACGTAATTTCGTGTTGGTAGTTATGAAGGCGAATGACCTTATGTATCTGATCTGATTCAGTTTAGCGGGATTGGTAAAAAGAAGAGGAAGTAGTGAATTGTTGCTAGTCTCGAAACTCGATTTTTGTCACATATGTGTCCAAATCACTATTCAAATTTTTGCCACTAAATTTTATCGAAATGTGTTATTTAAAAAAATAAATAATGAATAATGTGTATGTATGCATGTTCCTCTCATTATGGAAAATCAACAGCACCTAAAGCCACCGAATTTTTAATACACGTAGTACTCCACGCTAACATGGACAACTCTAGTTCTCTCAGCCCGAAATTTGAATTTCGAATTTGTTTTAATTTCATATTTTGTACCAATTTAATGAATTTTTGGTAAGCAAACTGGTCGGTTTGAAAGCAAAAAGTAGCGACTACCAGACTGTTGCCATTCGGAAAAATGAAAGATAGTTATCCGACAATTTCATTCGACAACTTCGGCTTTTGACAATCAATGTGTTACCACTGCCTCAAATTGAACACTTACTACCTCGACGCCCCAGCATGTTACCATTCAGTAAAGCATAAAATATTTAACTTGCAAATTTAATGTCTCTGTTATGGAGGAGTAAATCAAGTGACTAAAAAACAGTAAAATCTCTTCTTAGAAATACTTTTTCTACTTCATGATCTGATAGATTTAGATAAAGATGCATTTTAATAGTGGGATGTATAATGACAAATACTAAACATTTTTATGAAATGACACAAGCTGAACTCATTAAAAGGAGTATTTACACTCATGTCCATAAATTAACGATAATGCAAAATCAGGCAAAGGAAGAGTTAGAAGCAAAACAAATTTGACTTATTTGTAAAGCTTATTTATTAAACAAAAGGTAAAGAGCAAAAAAAGATACTATATATTTGATATTATTAAAAAAATTAGCGATTTTTTCTCCATGGAGCAAAGTACAAAAAAAACCTATTTACAAAAAAACAATATTACATGGTTGGTATGATTGTTAATACATTGTATGTCTCCCAGGCGATGCAATACTGGTCCGTACAACGCCTAGGCATGCTGAGTATCAAATTATCGATCTGATCTTGGGGGATATTGCAAAATTACACCACTCAAAAAGCAATGTTCACCAAAGTTCCGGTAGTCATGTAGGAGGAGGTTGACGGGCTGCAACTCGTCGGCCAAGCATGTCCCATACGTGCTCTACTGGATTCAAGTCCGGTTAGAATGCTGGCCAGTCCATACGGGTCATATCCTCCGATTGAAGGCATTCGCTTACGATGTTTGCACGGTGAGGACGGGCGTTGTCATCCATAAACACAAATTGTGCGCCCATGGCGCCCCGAAACAAACGTACATGTTGTTCCAGAATGACGTCCCGATAGATTTGGCTTGTCATGGTTCCAATTTGAACATGCAGGTCAGTTCTGGAACCCGGAAAAATTCCACCCGAAACGAGCACTCCTGCACCACCGTAACGGTGTCGTTCAGTAATGTTTTCTTGTTGGTAACGGGTACCTGGAGCTCTCCATATGAAAGTCCGGCGAGAATCAGACTGCGAGCTAAACCTGGACTCGTCGGAAAACATCACATAAGCCCACTGTTGCGGTGTCCACAATGCCATGCTCTCTACTCCAGGCTAACCGCAGGCGACAGTGAGTTGCAGTACACTGGTGTGCAAAAATTAAGGACGAAGTCGAAAAATTAGCATATCAGCTGAACGAAGAGGCAGAGCGGACAGAAAGACCAATCAGGAGATTAAGTAAGGTGATGTACGGTAGCACATGCGCAGATATGCAGGTCAACGTAATGGGGGAGTGTCTGAGTAGTATAAAGCATGTTGTCGGTGTAAGATCAATATTTCTGGCAAAGAGATTGCACGCTGTATAGCAGTTAAAATCACACCGAGTTGCTGCCTCAGCGAGAAATGGCGAATAATCAATCTGTTAGACGACATCTGGATGCTTTTACCCGAGGTCGAATCATTGGGAAGTTGGAAGAAGGCCGCAGTGTGACAAGTGTGGCCGCAGAGTTCTGAATTGCCCACAGCATCGTTTCACGACTTTGGAGACAATTTCAAACTACAACAGAACAGCTAATCGGGGGTTTAGTAGTGGTCGTCTACGAAGAACCACACCCGCAGATGACCGGTATATTGCCTTCCAGGCCAGAAGAAGCAGGCGGCAGACAGTGGGAGAAATCGCTAGACACACGACACAGGCGACTGGACGACCGATATCGCGTTTTACCGTGGCCAGAAGACTGCACGGTGGTGGTTTGTTTGCACGACGCCCTGTACGGTGTGTACCCCTAACGCCTGCCCATCGGAGAAGGCGTTCTCTGTGGTGCCGGGAACACCGGAATTGGAGAGACAATGAATGGGGACGAGTACTCTTTACAGAAAGGAACAGATTCAGTCTGAGTAGCAATTCTCATCGCATACTCATCTGGAGAGAGCGGGGAAGCCTCAATCATCCCTCGAACATCATTGAAAGGGACAGGTATGGAGGTGGCGGTGGTCTCGTTTGAGGAGGCATCATGCTTGGTAGTCGTACAGACCTTCACATCTTCGACGCAGGTTCAGTCAACGGGACCCGTTATTGTAACGAGATTCATCTACCATATCTACGTCTTTTTAGAGGCGCTATGGGTCCGCAGTTCCTTTTCATAGACGACAATGCACCATGTCATCGTGCAGTAGCTGCCGAACAGCTCTTAGAGAGTGAGGATATTGAACGTATGGATTGGCCGGCACGATCTCCGGATCTCAATCCCATCGAGCATGAATGGGATTTTCTAGGCAGACGCTTGGCAGCTCGTACCTTGCCACCAGTAACGATTCCGGAGCTTCGATTGGCGTTGCAAGACGAATGGGCAGCAATGCCTCAACAACTCATTGACACCCTCATTCTCAGCATGGGCAGACGCTGTGAAACCACCACAGAGGTGACACCCATCACAGGGATGTTTCGGCCTTCAGTCGCATTGCGCTCCATGCTACTTTTTCAATAAAGCTTCTTTTTATCCTTCTGATTTCTCTTTTAGTAAGTGTTGCTTTCATTACTCATGTCCTTACGTATTGGGGATCTTACGGTATTTGTTGTGAAACTGATTAATATCTTACAAACGTTAAAAATAAATCTCCTCTTCATTTGATGTGCGAGGTGCAGATGGCGTTGGCTGTCATCGAACTAGGAGAAAAAAAAGGGTTTTTCCCGGATTGCACCTCGTGACGTGAACCGATTGAGATGATTTAAAACTTTAAGGGACAGTAATATGTCTCGGAAATTGTTATATTGTATATATTTTAGTATAATTGTATTATGTTGTAGTGTAGACATAATATAATAAGATGAATCAACTTCTTCGAGTTTTTATTTCGCATGCATCAGCATAGATTTCGATTCATCATCACACTACCCAGGTAAGTAAGTAAGTTTTGTCTTTTGTTTTCTGGATTGCTCTGTACATTGGATGAGTGAAAGAAATTTATTAATTTTAATTATGAGGCTATGTTTTAGTAATAACAAAAATTGGCGTCCCGCGATAGGATTTTAAGAAAAAAAATATATTTTAAGTGTTATAGATAGTTTTTGATGTATTAAAGTATAATTAAGTTTGAAATCGAAACTATTTTGTAAAGCATTTTGTTTTATTTTGAAAGTTAACTATGGAAACTTTAAAGGCTCTGAAACTTAAACGGTCAGGTTTACGAGCTTCTTTTGCAAAAACTGCTAATATTTTAAAAACGGAGTCAGTAAAAGAAGATTTTTCTGTAGATTTAGTACGAGATAAACTTACTAAACTACGAAATGTATATTCAGATATAAAAAATCTAGATGATAAAATTCTTGATTTGTTAACTGAAGACGAGAACACTTTAGAGGATGATGTTACTAAAGAAATCGAAAGTCGCGAGGTGTATGCTGATGATTTCATAGCACTAACTCGGCAAATTAATGAAAAATTGAAATTTTCAGATGAAATCAATTTAGAAACGAGACCAAATGATGGGACTGGTATTTGTTGTAGTAAAATTAAACAGTATAGACTTCTGAAAATCGAACTTAAGAAGTTTGATGGAGAATTGATAAATTGGCTACCGTTTTGGTCGCAGTTTGAGAAAATTCACACTGACCCTGATTTGCATGAAAGTGACAAATTTTCCTATTTGATTCAGTGTATGAAGCCCGGATCACGGGCTAAAGAATTTATTGAAAGCTATCCGGTGACTTCGGAAAATTATGATAAAGCTGTTTTAGCTTTGAAGGAACGTTTTGGAAAACCTGAAATATTAGTAGAAGTGTATGTTAGGGAACTAATTAAACTAATTGTTTCAAATGTGAAGACAGTTCACAAGGATAAATTACCTCTTGATAAACTGTACGATAAAATTGAAGCTCAGTTGAGAGCCTTAGAATCTTTAGGTCTTAAATCGAGCGAAAACACATCGTGGTTATTTCCGATGGTGGAATCGTGTCTCACGGAGGATGTGTTGAAGGCGTGGCAAAGGAGTTCGCTCTTTAACCAGCCTGAAGAAACGGATCTTTCTCGCCTTACCAACTTAATGAAATTTTTAAAGGCGGAAGTGGAGGGTGAGGAGAGATTAAAATTGGCGCGTAATGGACTCGATGGTGTTAGCCGTAAAGAAGGATATCCAGATAAAGCAAGAGGGGAATCAAAAGGTAAGTTTAAATTTAAGAAACAGGGTAATGTTCCCACTGCCACAGGTTTTCTTACAACTAAAGAACATGCTTGTATTTTTTGTGGCAAAATGCATGATAGTAAAAATTGTTATGATGCGCGTTCCTTAGCTCTTAATGAAAGGATATCTAAAGTTAAAGAGAGAAAATGTTGTTTAAAATGCTTAGAACCAAATCATATGGCAAAATTTTGTAAACAGTTTGTTAGGTGTTTTGCTTGTGGTAAATCACACCCAGTTATTTTGTGTCCAGAAATTAATAATCAAACTGAACCTCCAGCAGAAAAATCAGAAATAGACAACATACACACGGCTGCAGCCAGGCAAACTTGTACCGCTGACATAGCTTTAATGACTTTATGCGTAAGATTAGCTGGTGTCAAAAAGCATAAAGATATTAGAGTACTCTTAGATTGTGGTTCCCAGAAATCGTACATTTTGAAATCATTAGCCACTGAATTGGGCTTACCAATTGTCTCCAAAGAAAATGTGGCTCTTACTTTGTTTGGAGGTGCCAGAACAGAACCAAAGTTGCATAACAAATATCGGGTAAAATTATGTTCAGCCAGTCCGCGTTAAGTATTCAGATCTAGAATTTGAATTTTTAGATCAGGACATACTATGTGGGGATATACCTAGGGTACCCAAGGGTCCGATATTAAAAGAATTAAAACGACACAACATTTGGTAGTCGGATTTGGGAGCAGATTGTCCAAAAATAGAAATGCTCATCGGTAGTGATATTTATGGAAAAATTCTCACGGGATCAGTAAAACAATTAAAAGGAGGATTAACAGCAGTTTGTACGAAACTTGGTTGGACAGTTTGTGGTGCATCAGAGGAACTTGTTAATCACAAAGATGCTTCCATTTTGTATGCAAGTTTAGTGGGCCACGACGTTAAAATCTCCGATCTTTGGAGTCTAGAAACGATCGGAATATTAGATACTCATCAGAATTCAACTAACGCTGCTGAGGAAGAAATTGCCCACGAACAATTCTTAAACTCCCTTTCCAGAAACGAAGATGGTCGTTATTGTGTCGGATTACCTTGGTTAGTATATAACGCAGAATTGTCGTCAAATCGTCATGTAGCAGAAAAAAGATTGTTTAGTGTTACCCGAAAACTCAAGTCTTTACATAAATATGAAGAATATGATAGAATTTTTAATGAATGGATGGAGGAGGGTGTAATTGAAATAGTACCAGACGATGAATTGAATTCTAAGGGTCACTATTTACCGCATCACCCAGTATTTAAACCAGACAGTGCCTCGACTAAGATAAGACCTGTTTTTGATGCATCATGTAAAGTTAATAGATCGCCCTCCCTTAATGATTGCTTAGTTAAAGGGCCAAATTTAATAGAAGAAATCCCTTCAATTTTGTTAAGATTTAGAGAAAAATGCATTGGCGTAACTTCTGATATCCGGCGTGCATTTTTACAGATTGAATTACGGAAAGAAGATAGGGACTTTTTGAGATTTTTATGGTGGGAGAAAGATAATGTGCTGAAAGTTTTCCGCCATACAAGGGTAGTTTTTGGAGTAAAGTCCAGCCCTTTTCTATTGGGGGCGGTTATTTCGGTTCATTTGGCCCAGGTACCAAAGGAACAAAGTTCTATTGCTCAGAAATTAAATAAATCCTTTTATATTGATAATTGTGTGACTTCGGTTGATAACGAAAAAGAGCTTGAGAATTTTGTGAAATATTCTACTGAAATATTAGCTGAAGCAAAAATGGACTTACGTATGTGGGCCTATGGCCCAATAAAAAAAGATGTGGAACTAACACAAAGTGCTTTGCGCACTGAGTCCACAACGGATAATTCTGTCTCAGTTTTAGGGATTATGTGGGACAGAAAAGAAGATAACCTTTATATTGAAATTAAGACTGCATTGGTTTCGGACAATTTGTCTAAAAGAGAGGTTTTGTCATTAACGCAGACAATGTTTGATCCTTTGGGTTTCTTGAGACCTGTTTTATTGCCTGCAAAGTTACTGCTACAGGAAATTTGGGCGATAAAAGCAGACTGGGGTACTCCATTACCAGATAGTATCAAAAGTAAATTTTCGAGGTGGTATAATAAATTACAGATTTTGAATAAGTTGAGAATACCGCGACGTATAGGTTTTGGAGATAGAAGTTCCTGGTCACTCCATATGTTTTGTGATGCTAGCCAGCATGCTTATGCCACAGTAATATTTTTGAGATGTGAAACTAAAGAAGAAACATTAGTCAGTTTTGTAGTGGCTAAGTCAAGAGTCGCACCCTTAAAAGAACTTACTATTCCCCGTCTAGAACTTATGGCGTGCCTTTTGGGCGTGCGTCTTTCCAAATATGTGACAGAAGCTCTTGCATTAGATGACATCCCAAAATATTTTTGGACCGATTCCACCACAGCCATATCTTGGATTCAAAGAAATGATGCGTGGGGGACTTTTGTGGGCAATCGTGTGAAGGAAATTTGCACTTTCACTAGAGCAAATCAGTGGTCATATGTACCGGGTCATTCAAACCCAGCTGATTTACCTTCTCGTGGTTGTTCCCCGCTTCAGTTTTCCGAATTAAATTGGTGGAGAGGGCCTGTTTGGCTCAAAGGCCCTAGAGATAATTGGCCAAAATTAGAAATTAAGCCAAATGAAACTTTAGTTCTTTCAGAGCGCAGGAAAGGCATAAATTTAAATATAAATTTTAGTATAACTACAAAATCGGATAAAGTTAAGTGGTATGAGAAGTTCTCTAAATTTTCGAAAATGTTAAGAGTTTTAGGTTGGATAAAGAGATTTATTAAAAACTGTCAAAAGAAAATTGTAATTAAAGAGCCTTTTCTGTCTGCTTCCGAGATACAGGAATCTAAAATCATACTTCTTTCACTTGTTCAGGGGGAGAGTTTTCCAGAGACTGGAGACTCCATCAATGGTCTTTTGACCGTACGAGATCAGAGTGGCTTAAGAAGAGTAAAAACGAAAATCACCGAACGATATGATTCTTATGCATTCCGGTACCCGATTTTATTACCTTCTAAGCATTATATTGTTGAGTGTTTAATCAGAGATTACCACTTAAAGCATTCTCATGCCGGCGTACAAGCATTAACTGTTATAATTAGAGAAGAATTCTGGATCATTGGTGCAAGACGCCGAATTAGATCGTTGGTGAAACAGTGCGTCCGTTGTAAACGATTTTCGGCTAAACCTCCAGCTACTGCACCCATTCAGTTACCATTAGACAGAGTTCGAGATGCTTTCGCATTTGAAGTTACCGGCATAGATTTATGTGGCCCTCTGATTCTCAAAAATAAAACCAAAGCCTGGGTAGTACTGTTTACATGTGCTGTGTATCGATGTGTACATTTGGAGCTAGTGACATCCGTAAGTACCGAATGCTTCATTCAAGCGTTTCGTCGGTTCATAGCCAGAAGAGGTCGGCCATCTATAGTTTACTCAGACAACGGCACAAATTTCGTCGGTACATCTGCATTGCTGAAAAAGGTCGACTGGGTAAAGGTAATTGCTCAGGAAACTTTGCAGCCCATCACTTGGAAGTTCATTCCGCCCACTGCTGCTTGGTGGGGCGGATGGTGGGAGCGTCTAATTCGCACAACCAAGAATTTGATTGTGAGAGTCTTAGGACAAGCTGCAGTCAATTACGAAGAGTTACTCACCATCATCTGTGATGTGGAAGCTGTAATAAACTGTCGACCACTTACTTATGTGTCAAATGACTCTGAGGATCTTCTACCATTAACGCCTTCCATGTTCTTACAGGACATTAAGGTTTCAGGTACAGCAGATTTGGATACCTTAGATCGAAATAAACTCTTGGCTCGTCAGCGTTTCTGCCAGGAGCTTCGAGAACAATTCCGAAGCCGTTTCCGCAAGGAGTATCTTGGACAGTTAGTACAAAAGCATGGACAAAAGGACTGTGAATTAAAAGTTGGAGACATCGTGTTAATAGGTTGCGAGAACCTTAAAAGAGTGAACTGGCCAATCGCTCGTGTCCAAGAACTTTGTATAAGTAGAGATGGACGTGTAAGAGTAGTAAAAGTGAAAACTAGAAATGGCATACTGATTCGCCCTGT
>KK117332.1:0-29239 GCA_000611955.2 Stegodyphus mimosarum
TATCTGTTAGCAGTTAAAAGGCAGGAGTTAACGAGGGGAAAAAGAGAGCCTTGGATTTATCGCTATAAGGCTGTGCGCGCAAAGATTTTCTCTGTCTACTGAAAGTTCGCCTTCATAGGCATTTGCAATTACCGGTGTTTGCTAGTGAAATTCGCATAATTGCATTTCACTAAGAGTTCAGCTTCCCTCGCCGTCCTACTTAAGCTAAGTTAAGGAATTGAATTTGTTAACACACTTTAGTTTCATATTATTTTAGTTCAGCCCAAGTAGTGGCTTACTCTCAATTTGAAGAGTTGTAAATATTTGAATTAAAGGGTCACTTTTAAACCCTCCTTCTGACTTTGTAGTTTCTGCAACACTAAAGGACATAGCCTAGATCTGCTCACTGTCCTCCACATAAGGTTTCACAGTTAATGCTCACGAAGAAGGTCAAGAGATTGAAGGAGAAACCTTATAAATTGACTTACCATTTTAAGAGTATTTCAGTCTCGTTATATTACAAAAACATCGTACGTTCTTTTTCCATCTTTACACTTCATAAGTTGAATTGGATCACATCCGGGTAAACCAGTGTGGAAGTTTGGAACATAGGAAACTTTAAACGTCGTTCTGACTCCAAGATTAATATTTATTTACATTTTTTGGATATAGAATAATACAGACAGAAAATCAGTCAATGTTCTTTTTCTTGTCGAAGGCTTACTGTTGCCACTCTGGTGAAAAGAAAAACGCATGAGAGAAGTTTCGCTGATGGCGCTTCATCAACGCGAATGATGTCGCCACACACCGCATGGCGAAAACGTTGTAATACAAAACATCCTGGGAGAAAAGAAAGCAACGAGATAACATGGCAGTTCTAAAACGTCGTGGTACAAAGTACCGTCGTCGAAAAAAGGCGGTTCAAAAACTTCGCAGTTTAAAAACATCGTCGTCGAAAATATGGTGGTGAAAAATAAAGGACGTACAAATCATCGCATGACGACAGCATCGCACACATGAGCTTTTCAGGTTTTAAAAACTGTAAATGCATATTCGCGTAAAGAATTGGCAACGCAAGAAATGTTAACGACACTAAGAATAAACGAAAATAAAACAAGATATAGTTTTCCCCAAAACAGTATCTGATTAACAAGCGTGAAAGAAGGTAATTTGATAATCAACTAAGCACATTTTTTAGAGGTAATCTCATGCAATTATTTATCGTTTCCTAAACATTTTTAGGCTGTATTTTTCATGAAAATATATGAGTAAAACTTTATAAAAAAAGATTAATTTGTTAATGACATTTGTAAATTAACTATGTAAATTCAAGATTCTATTAAGTGCTGTAAGTTGCATTAATTTTCTACTCATTTTCAATTTTTAAATGTTTATGTTTCCTTCTTACTTCTTCAGTAAAGATTTATTAGTTCATTCAAAAATATGAAATATAAAAGTAAAAATATTCCTCTTTCCTTCTTGCATTCCCAAGTCATTATGCGAAAATATATTTACAGCTTCGTAAAAGTGAAAAACGAATGTCTGCGCTGTTATCGTCATGCGATAATTTTTTTACCACGATATTTTCAAAGATGATGTTTTTGAACCGCTTTATTTTCGATGACGATATTTTGTACTACGATGTTCTTGAACTGCGATGTTTTCTCTTTGCTTTTTCTCCCACGATGTTTTCTCCTTGCGATGTTTTCTCTGCGATGTTTCCGCCCGCAATGTTTTTGCCCCGATGTGTTTGGCGAACACCCTTTTCTAACAGTTAGAAATATGTTTTAATACACAAACCTATTTTTCCCATCAGTTTCTGTGTGCTTCATGTCCTAGCCTTTCAATCTCTCGACAATGTACCAGTGAGGTTTTCCTTGACCTGGTAAAAGGTAAATAGTCCAAAACCCCTGACAGACATGAAGCAAATTATCGCTGTGTCAGAAAGTAATTACAAAGTCAGAAAAAGGTTTAGTTTGGTGTATGTGATTACGGCAAAGCCTCGAGCCCTGTCTCCTAAGGGGAGGGATGCCTTCATGATGGACTTCCTAAGAGAAACTGGCTCGTATACACGTTACACATCAGATAAAGGTTTAAATAAACCTCTTATTAAAAAAAAGATACAACATAAAGGCACGTCCTTATGCTAATGAAATCAACTACAGCGCGTGGGGATATAATTAAACAGGAACAATAAATTCAAACTAAAAATGTGGACTAGTTGTCAAAGACTAAACAATTTAATTTTAATCTAAACTTGCGCAGTAACTCCATAACAAATTAAAATGTCGGCAGCGATAACGCAAAGACGAATAATTACAAATTATCACAGCTAGCAGAAATTAATGCAGTGTGCAAGGTGGAGGTTAGAAACATACTCGGTCTTACAATCCAAAAACCTCATTTTAAAAACCAACTGATTTGCATTCTGGTGAGGAAATGAAAACGGAAAGTTATAGTAAAAGCTGAAATTATAAATAACTGGTTAGTTTACATAAAAATAATTGTACACATTTTTAAAGAATAATTTTCTTTCTCTTTATGTATTTAGTTTCTTTCTTCAATGTGTCTTCTCAGTTCTCTTTATTTTAGAATATTTGGATTTAATTAAAGATTTCTGTTATTCTAAAAATCAAATGCATTTAGAATGTATAGAAAAAGCTGCAAATTTTATTTCTTTCGTAATATGAACATTCAGAATAAACACGAAATAACATATGGTAAGGGCCGGCTATAGCCGGAGTAGTAACACACCGAGCAACAAAATCTAGAAATGGCAAAACCTTTAGAATTAAGGACAGTGGGATCCACGAGAGATTGCATTAGGTGGGAAAATGCCTAGCGCCAGCCCTTGTATGATGCACTGAGATATGTAAGATGAAACTTTTAAATTGTCAGTTTTCAATTTCTTTATTAATACAAAAATCCCTTTCTCTGCGCCCATGTGATGAGATTACAAGCACTTTTGATATTTTCCATGCTTATGTCTAGTGGAAAATAGAAAAAATAAAAAAAAAATGAGCATGTTAAGAAAAAGACTTCTAGTATCAGAAGTAAAACATTCAAATATTACGTTTTCATTGTTCTTCCAAAAATTCTCCTAAAAATAAGAAATTTACCACCAACTTTATATAAAATATATGCATTACGTGTTGATACCATGAAGATATTTTTCATTTCGTCATACTTTTCTATATCCTTTTAGAATCATGGGTTCATAAATCTTACCTTCAAATCCTTCTAAACTTACCAAATCTGCAATTCTAAAATCCTAAAGAAAAATTACTCCTACCAATTCTGTAACAGGAAAAAGCCAGAAATATTTTGAATCCTTCTAAACTTTCCAAATCTGCAATTCTTAAATCCTAAAGAAAAATTACTCCTACCAATTCTGTAACAGCAAAAAGCCAGAAATATTTTGAAATGAAAACCAGAGGAAAAAAGCGTAAAATTAATTTTTTAGAGAAAACTGATGCGTATTCTGAGAATTCTGAATATTCATGGCAAAACCTCTTACCATGAAAAAATTAAAAAGAAGACATTTTTAATTAATTACATAGCTGTTTTGCTTTTGCTAAGAATTGTTTCGTAAATCGTGTTTTATAATATTTATTACCTTGTTTACTTTCCAGATTCAAAATATTGTATAATAAGCCGCATAAAAATGTTTTATTTTAATGTTATTTCTTATTTATAAATTTCAGTATATTACCATTACTTTAATGAAATTTATCAATGTTATAATGTCTAAAATATCGTCAAAAAATTCCCAGATCTCCGAATTAAAAATTTTCTATAAAAATTCGTTTTAAAAGCAGCAAAATGTTGATAAGTTTATAAAATTAAGAACTTTTAAGGCCCAAAAATCGATTCCAAAAAACCTAAGGACTTTTAAGGACTCTTAAGGACCGTAGGAGCCCCGTGAAAGGTATAAAAAAAGGGAGACTGGTTGTTAATATTATTAAAATATTGTAACTGAATTATAATTAAATGTAATGCAATAATTCTTTTAATACTTACCAAAATTTCTTTTATCCTTGATTTCAACAGTACACATTCTAAAAATTCTTCTTAACTATACTTCCTTAAGAACATATCTCATAGACTGCACTTTACAACACTTTTTAATCGACTTTTTCAGTACGAATAACTCTTAAATAATTTTAGGAATATATTTGTTAACAGAATTTCAATTTACGTTTACAATTAAATGTTAATGTTATTACATATTTAGATAAGATATATTTAATAACCAGATTTCTTTACAGTAATATTCACGAGAGTTTACAAACGAATAAATCCTTCTTTTCCAAATGCATTTATAAGTAATTCAATAAATACCTACGTTATTTAGTTTAAAAAAATGCTTGTGTTTTACAAAGATATTCACAAATGTTTAATAATTTTCATTTTCGGCTAAATAATTATATATATTTAATATTTTTCATTTTCGACACGCAAATCTTTATTTTCTGTGCACTCACTATATTTTTTGAATAAATTCATTTCCAATAATTTAGAATATATCAGAATTTTTACATAAGAAATATATATAAATATATATCACATGTATTATTCTTAACGCGCATTCAGAAAATAAAAAAAAAATTACATTACATACCTCAGAAATGAAATTTACAAGCATTACTCTTAACACGCACACAGAAAAGTCAGTTTCCTTTGAAAGTCCCCCACAAAGGCGTATCTTCCCCTGGACAGATAGCCCTTGCATGTTTACCCGACCTATGTGCCGAATTACAAATATTTTAACATGCATAACTTTACATTTAGCCATCAAACGGACTTTTGAGCTAAAATACGTTTTCGAATATATCCATCATCAAATTTTTTAGTAACTATATATTCTTTTGCAAAAAAATCGAAGCACCACGAAGGACTTTTGCGATCGTGACGAAATTTCGTATGCAAAAACATCTTGATCGAACATGCAAATGATCAAAGTTTCAAGGCAAATGGACAGGAATTGCGAGCATAGCGCGCATTTCTAATGCGCAATTCGCAAAGTATAAAACCAGTAACAAAAGCGGAAACTTTTTTTGTTGTTGTTGTTGTTGTTGCTGCCATTGTAATTCCGTAAAGAAGCAACTAAAGATGCCATTATGACGATATCGAAGACCTTACAGGCAACTAAACGAGTTGCAACGAGGTCGCATTGTGAAGCTGGGTGGTCATACTGAGCAATAGGCCGCCACCTGCAGCGTGCAGACACTGCTGTGCAAAGATGTTGGCGGCAATGGTTGCTACAAGGAAATTGCCGATGAAATGAACGCTCTGGAAGGCCAAGGAGCACAAACGCGAGGCAAGATAGGATGATTGTTCGCCAGGCCCGAACTGCCCCAACAGTATCATTGTCGACTATCCAACGTATTACAGCCACGTCTATAACTCCCGTGGTACTGTCCACCATTGCACGGCGCTTGTCTGAGGCGGGGTTACGCTCACAGAGGCCTTTAAGACGTTTGCCTTTGACCACACAACATCGGCGGAGTCATTTGGAGCGGTATCGTAGCCGATCATCATGGCTGCCATCAAACTGGCATCGTATAGTGTTCAGCAATGAATCCCGCTTCACTCCTGAAGCAATGACCACCGTGTTCGTGTCTGGAGAGGATGGGGCCAGCGGTTCTTTAGTCATCCTCCGTACATCTTTAACAGCTTAACGATATGTTGATACCATCCTGCGGCCGGTTGCATTATCCTTCACGTCATCCTGGGGCCATTTTCCAATAAGATAATGGCAGGCCACCTACCGCTCACATATCTCTGGACTGCCTCCGTGCGGTTGATACTCTTCCTTGGCCAGCAAGTTCACCAGACCTTTCACCAATCGAGCCTGTCTGGAACATGGTAGGCTGCCAGATTCGGGCACCACAAAATATCGCAGATGTGAAGCAAAAACTGATGAATGCCTGGCAGAATCTGTCTCAAAATGGCATTATGAACCTCTACCACTCCTTGCTTCGACGAATTCAAACATGCATTGCCGCCAGGGGCGGTTCGACTAACACTCAGTGGGTGATTGTGAGTCGTGAACAGGTACTATGACCTTGACTTTTAAATCATTTTATTATGTGTATGAGTTATACACACATTCAATTTCATCAAAAAGAACCACCTCCTTGACGGTGCGTCGATTTTTTTGCAAAAGAGTGTATTTTGGCAGAGCATTGAATAACTATCTTAACAATTTAACACAATTTATGAGTTTTCTGATAATATAATAAACAATAACTATCCCTTTCACATTTAAACATTAACCTCATTGCCATGAAATTGCAATCTTGCTTGCTTGTTGATATGCAATCTGCATATCAACACTTCTTCCTTTTTTGACTGTTGAAACAACTAATTGATCTAAATTCACATATCTAAAATTTACACACTGCAAGGAAATACAAAATGTAAAAAATAAAAATAAAAAAATCTGAAATGTTTCAGATTTTAAATTACGTCCAAAGGGACGTTTATTTAACATTTTGTGTGTTACCTTTATTTGTTAAATACCATGTTCTTCGCACTTAAACCATAAAATTCAGTTCAACAGCAATATCGCAAAATAATTTTAAATTGAGCATATCTTTAGAAATTTCGGTACACGCTCTCACGCGCTGGAGATAAAAATGTTTTTCTGTACAACGTTGGTATTGCTGGCTTTGAAATCTTTGAGTTTGTTAATGAAAAATTCGTTAAAGTTTTAGAGAATATTGTTAGGAATTTCACATTTATTTGGCTAGTTATTTAGAACTGTAATTAAAATTCCTTTTTATTTTCTCGTGCAACGCACGCAGACGATTTTTGAAGAGAAAGCTACGTCAAAAAAAAAAAAAAAATAATAATAACATGCATACATTTATGCAGATTTTTCATTTTTTAAACTTTAATGCAGAGCGATAACATTTAGTGGCAACAATTTGAAAAGTGAATCGGGCATTCAGAGTGAATCAACGCAAAATCGCAAAACGAAAGTAATAGTCCTTCCGGACTAAATCCCTTTGGACTAACAATATGCAAAATGCATTAAAATACCACTTAATGACATTGTTGATGCTTTTTTTCATGTCTTGAAATTGTTTGAACACCTAAAAATTTTTTAAAGATTGCATATTAAAATATTATATGGATGAACAAAAGATATATTTTATTTGAAACATTTTAATATTTGGAACACAAAATAAAAGTAGCAAATACACTATCAAGGGCAAAGAAATATGCAAATTTTCATTCTTATAAAAACCAGTTAATTATGTGGAAATTGAGCTTTAAAGTAACATTTTTGCTATATTTTAACATTCGGAAAGTACCTTAATGTATTTATCATTCTTTACATAAAATAAATATTTTGCTAAAACCTAACTTTTCACAGTCCAGTAGCTTAGAATTTTATAAAACAAATTCATAATCAAAATCACTATTGAAAGTTACTGAAAGATAACCAAGATACGATTTGTGCAGAAATGACACTAAACTATACAAACTGCTGTTACCCATCCAGCAATGAATGTTTCTTTTGTGCAGAAGTGTCCCTGTTTTTCAATTTGTGCAGAAATGTCATGTGTGGAAGTACAACCAAACTTCTGCTAAGGTAACATGGATGCAAAAAAAAAAAAAAAAGTATCATACCCTCTTCAGCTACCAAAGCTCGGCAGCATTGCATCAGTCGTAGTGGGTAGAAGGTATCTTCTCCTATTCCTACCTCCATGGTATACAACAAACAGAAAAATAATTTTTTTACAAGACAAACTTAATTTCCTCTTACAAGAAGTTTGACTTCTCACTGAACTTTAAACCATTTAAGTTTCTGAATCTAAATCTTACATTTGTTCTGAAACAAAATTTGAAATTTTGATTCTGATCTCGCGAATTTATTGATCACAGTCTACAATTCTCGAATCAGTCCCCCATGGTATAGATAAAATAATATAAACTCTGAATAAGTTCTAAAATTAGTTTCTTCTATCACTTCAAAATACCTGATTAATAAATATTACTTGATTACTAATGATCAGAAAGTAGTGGAAGATTTCTTGCAGCTGGTTTCTTCTGCTCTAGAAAAAACTTACCAAACCTGTTTTGAATTCTCACTTTTGTTATTAATTCTGTTCACAGCATATTTTGCAATTAGGTAATGACACGTTACATATAAAATTCCTGTTTAAATGTATGATAAAATCATGCATGAATATGAAAATGAAGGACTGTTCTAGCCAGTGCAAAGCTAGAAGAACTGTTACAATGCTTTTGATAAATCTTTCCCCTCCCCCCCCCCAGAATTATTAAATTCTGGAGAAACATTAGCTGTAATTATAAATAATGGCAACATACGTTGAAAAACAGAACTGCATTGTACCAAAGAAATAAACAGGACAAATTATAATTGAAAAGACGATTCAGGCAGAAGAAGACTATTTATTATACAATTGAAAGCCTCGCAGAGGTAATAAACCATCTGATTAAATTACAAGGGAACACTAAATGTGACAATGATGTTAAAATTTATAAAATGACAAGTAATTAATGATATCATTTACAATGATTTGGCCCTTCATTTTCACAAATATTGGTCTTTGTGAAAATATACACATGTATTTTTTATTCTTGAAGTTCCACAAGTTTGAAACTAAAATGTTTTGCAAGATCAAACTGTGTACCACACATTCAAGTGAAAGATATCATACAATTAGCACTTTTATCACATAACAAAACAGAAACAATATAAATATTTGAGCATACAAAGGTAGAAAAACCTAAGAGAACTGCTATCACAATATGTCTACTAAAGCATAAAAAATTAAAACTACAAAGAAAGATAAGAAAAGTGGAACCATACACAACATAGAAAAGAAGTTTCTAGACAAGTGCATAAAATACAAAGATTAAAAATACCGGTCATATTTACTCTTTATTCAAATAATGCAGTTGAATAATGTCTTTACGTATACTTTTAAAATGAGTTAAGTACTACTATGAAATTTAAACATTCCTTCTAGCTTTATATGTATTACATATTTAAGAAATAATTAACTGCATTAATAAAGGCAAAGCAATTCATTTGTACATAGTTGCTATAAACAGCACATGCATAATTACACATTAATTAATTCATATGTATAATTATATAGCACACTTTATATGGGCTCGAAGAGACAATACTTCATTCAATCTGCAAAAAACTGTAACTTCTTGCATACAGTGTTGTATTAGGCAATGTTTTAATTTGCATACTTACACAGCTACAAAATTTACTGCACACTTCTAAATTCTGCAATTTGTACAATTGTTAAAAAATGCAAAATTTAAAATGTTACATAAATTACTGTGCTATGCAGCTCAAGAAAAAATGGTAATTTTTAATTAAATAATTGGTTACTCCTGAGCAAGTTTATATCGCTGAATATAAATATCATATGAATATCAAAATATTTTTTAAAATCTGAATATATTTATTCACAGTAAAATGAAAAACATTCTTAAACTATAAAATATTTTTTAAATATTAAATGAAATTAAATATATAATTTTTATTTCTTGATCATATAAATCACATTCGATGAAGTTCATGATAAAATAATACATTAAAACATTTCCTTTACAGTATATATTTCATGACAATACAAATACATATTTTGTGTATATAAATTATTACCTTTATAATAAGCAGACATTTATAGCATGAAATTATTTCATGCATATTTAATGCAACTTACGAGCTTCAGTCAAAAAACTAAATCATACCTAGAATACTACAAATTCATTTATTTAAAAATTTGTATACACACACACACTTTCTATGTTTGTACACAGAAAGAATAAGCAAAAAGAAAAATTATTCATTACAATTTTATATTCTATATAAGTAACTGTACATTTTATAATTATAATATTTAACTAAACAGATTTCAAAAGTAATAAATTATTTCTCAGAATCACTTTCACACTGACAGTAACTGAGTAATTTTATCCTACTTTTTTATGAACTGTATAAAGAGGAAGTTTTCAAGCTCTAATTTTGATTTACATATAATAACCAAAAAGGATAAATGACAATCTTCTCTTCACAATTATTAGTTTACAATTTTTTTTAATTACTTATTTTTAAAAACTTTCATTTTTATGGTAGAAAATTATTCAGAACACAGAATTAGATGAAGTTATCGATAATTTGATAATGTTTTAAGCATTACATAAAACATAATTCTCGCGACCCATTTCAAAGATACTTGTCTTGACCTTTGTTTTAAAAAACTGAATTTGTTTTTTCTTTCTAAAACAAAATATTAAAAGATTAATTACAAATATATAAATGTGATGATGTCATGCACAGATGAAAGATAAAACTTTATTTCACATTCATTCAAAGTTTAATCCTTCATCTACACATAACATCCCCAATATTAATGCTTGCAATATCCTTTAACTATCACATACACCTAAGTTAGACAGCAGTAAGATGTAAACAGATGGTAATTTGTTGATTTCTATTTATGTTTTTGTTTAATAATTTATATCATTCATACACATACACAGAATCTAGTTAACTGAACAGCTTATTCTTCTGAAGACATACAAATTTAAGATTGTTGTTCATTTATGCATTTTTTCACTAATCTGAGAACAACAAACAGATAAAATAAAACAATGTGTATTTTTAAGAACTATTAAATTACTTCAGGTGAATGTGAATGACATAATTATTGGTTTACAATAAAAATAATTTATTGTGAAACAGTAAATATGACATACACATTAATTCAAAAACATCTCATCACACACCATTTGGTAAATATACATACTGGCAATAACACATCATCGCATATTTTATAACAAGACTAACCAGCCTTTAAATATTAACAGAAACATCATCTATATTTTGTACATGTACCTACTCTCCTGTGTCTACTCCACAGGTCATTATTAGGTATAAAAAGTGCTTCTAAAATACGACCAACATGCAATAGGCTTTATTTTAGTTAAAATTGAAAATGTACATGCATTTCATTTTCAACAAATGAAACTTAATTGGATTTTACATTTTGTTTAGTGGAAATAAAAAGATTTTATTCTTTTTAATGTACAGGCTTAGAGTTCTTCTGTTTATATATGTACATACATAAAATACAGTAAAAGATATGTTTCAATATGAATAAAAGTTTAAAACTAAAATATTATTGTTATGGAGGAGATTTTGTGGTATTACATCAATGCATAAATCTAAATTTCACGGGTTTTGAGACTCATAGCGCATTAAACTAGAATATCAGTTCACTGATTCAAATGATCATTTTAACTTAGCAGCTTATTTTGCATTAACTACTGTTAAATTGTACAAATGATTACCTTTATATAATTTACCTTTACTTTGATTGCCTTGATTCAGTATAAAAATAGATTCTAATCCTTAACAAATGTAAAAATAAACAAATTTCTTCTGTAATAAAACTAAAATATCCATAATGTCGCTTCATTTAATGTATTTACAAAGAAAAGAGTATTGATAATGATCTTCATTTTTTACACATCAAAGATATTTGAAATAACTTCAAAATTTCTCACATACTAAGCACTCATTTCACATTAACAACACTCCAATTACATATATTTTACCCCATTAAAAGTGAAAAGAAATTAAAGCATTAAGATACCAACATTTCTTACACTGATAGGAAAAGGAGGCACCATAAAGAGTTTATTTCTCTTAGAGTAATTTTCTTCCTGTTTCAGGCAATAACTAAATTATAAAATAAACCATTACAATCACCACGATTTTATTTATTACTAGTTATTTACTTAGTTTTCATAAGCCTTTCTTAATGTGAATAAATTTAAACTGTTAATCTTTGTCAAATCATATTAAGGAAATGAACTTCAAGTGTTTTAATTACATATTTTAAATGCAGAATTTTACTTTAATATTTTAATACTGCATTCTTATTATTAGTCAACAATTATTAATTAATATTATTAAATAAGATTCGAAAATTTCAAGAATTTTTTAAGATTCATATGAAAAAATTTAGGATTTGAAATATCTCAATAATTTGTAATTAGAGAAGGCTAATTAATTATAATATATACGTGTGTGTGTGTGTGCATGCATGTTAAATAAAAAATAGGTAAAATAAGCTATTAACTTTATTTTGCAATAGCCCCTTAACTCTTCTTTTTAAGGTGGTTATTTTCCCTTTCCATCTTTAACTAAATAAGAAAGGTATAAATACCTCCAAACTGTGCCACTTAAAAATTCTTTCTTCTTGTAAAATTCTTATATGATGTTAATGATGTAGGTACTTAAATAACACTTAAACCAATCGTAACATTAAAATTTGCAAACTGTAACTTAAATTTACCAGTCAAAATAAAGACGAATCCAAACTGATTTATTCTAAGCCAGGCCTTCCTACTGGAAATTTGGTATCCTCTCAGGTATGCCACCTTCCAAGGCTGCTGTCTGTTGTTATTTTTTTTCCAGGATGTTATAAGTGTCATTGCTCAAGTGTGCTTTTACGCCAGTTTAGCTGCCTCTCTATCAAAAATTTTTTTTATCAAGAATAAAAAGTGTTTACCAACATGATTACATCTAATTCTTCATGAACTGGCTCTCATTGTTAATATCTACCATGGCAGTAACATCTAAATTATTGCATATATAGATGTGTATGGTCTCCTCATCTCCAGAGTTTGGATAATTTGATTTTCATTTTAATTATACATTGCAATAGTTATTTAAAATTTTAAACAACTTTGCAATGAAATTTCACATATTCTATACTTAAAAGGTAAGTATTAAACTGTTATAGAACATCAAAATATTTATATTAAATACATTTAAAATTTGAAGCAGAATTAGAGCTTAAAATACAGAAAAATTACAAAATAAATGCATATGACACAAAAGAGCATTTTTGTACTTACTGATCCTATTTTCTGACAAAATCATCTAATCTTTTCTCAATAAAAGTCATGACGATTAAAAAAATGAACATTACAGTTTGTCAAATTCTATACAATTTAACCAAATTCTATATCATTTAACAGATTTACAGTATCACAAAAACCGTTGATAAAAATACAAACTAATATTTTATTTATGAAATAAAAATATTAAAAGCCTCCAGATGTTAACATTTTAAAATTTTTAGTTAGTGATTAAGTATATAAAAAGAAAAGAAAGCCAGATTATATACTGAATATTTACATAGTACTTTCAATTATTTAACTCTTTGTTAACAAAAATTTAAGAAACGAAATAAAAGAATTTTTTCAATAAAACATTTCTTATCTAAAATGCTTTCTTAATATTAATATTAAAAGTATATTTTGCAAATTTTCTTACACTTTTTATTTACATATTACTGTAGTTCACAATATTATTACACACAGATTATTTTTAATACTTATTGCTTTTCATACACTTAAAAATTCTAGAAGAATAATCAAAAATTAAATAAGAACTCTAGTCATTATCACAATGTGAAATAAATTATTGAAGCACCTTATCATAATACAGTAGCAGCTGAATAATGCATTTCACAACTGAAGTGTTGTTTATTTGCTTTCACTGTCAAAACAGTTTCCTCATATAACAGTACACAAATAAATTGCTGAAGCTTCATCACACAAAATTAAAATTAATTAATGTAATTAATCCAAATGTAAGAAAGTCTCCCTTTAGAAATATGCTTAAAAATCTTAACAAAATTATATATTATTTTTTTCTCTTCGCTATTAGGATAATTTTTTTTTTTTTTTTTAAATTTTTAATGCTCACAGCATATTTTTCACAATTCAATCTTCTCATAACATATTATTTATTAGAATACCAAAATTTTATATAAAACACTTTTGATATCAACAAATAGGCTATGGCAATAAAGATCAGAAAGACAGAAAATTAGTAACTTGTTTAAAAACATCAATTTCAGTACTTCAGCTTTTATGACAAAGAATATAATATAATGTATGATACTGATACGAGATTAAATTCCATGTCAGTGGTAAACAGATTTCATTTTGTATCAAAAGTATTCGAACTATTTCCTTTCTGCTTGACATTTAAAATGTTCAAAATATCATGCTAAGGAGACAGGATGTGGAAAGCTGTTGAATCTGTTTTCTTCACCCATCTAAAAATGTTGATATCCTTCCTTTTCAAATTTTGATGAAATAGAGCTTTTAGCTTTTTATTTCTCAAAGTACTGCAAATTTTGGGTTCACGTTTTCATTTAAAAAATTTCTTTGGTAAAATCAATTGCAGAAATACATAAATCTGAAGATCTTCTCTCTTTAAAATCCTGATAAAACTTGAAAAAACTTTTTGATATACCCATGTATCTATGAAAGAAACAAAATCTTTCCATTAAATAGCAAAAACAAGAGATAACTGTAACACAATAGCAGGTTCAGGAAACCCTTCATGAATCAAGCCTAATACAAATAATTGCATGGCACTAAGTTCAATAACTATATTTATCATTTCATTGCTGCAATAGAGGCAAAATGCTTTCATACATTTAAATTCTGTGCCTCCAAAAATATACTAATTTACAGTATTTTAAAATACAGAATTACATATATTAATACATGCACACGACAGACACATATATACTACTTCACAGAACATTTAAATAAGAACACATACACAATATTAGATATATTACACACATATGAATGGTTTATTATAAACATGCTTTGGTTTACAAGAAGAGAAAAACAAGTTTGTGACTCTAAAAAACAATGATGGTCAATAGAGGTAATATTAGTTTTTTTTCTGGACCTATTGTCTATGGGTCATTGTGCAATTTTAAGCAAATTGGGCATTAAAAGAATAATCCCATACCCTAAATTTAAAAACTTGAGATAGAGGCAAAATTTATAATTTTGTAAGCAAAAACAAAATGATAAAAAAATTTATGTAATTATTAATTATGCCTTGATATTTAAATTACTACACCACTATTTACTTTTTTTAGATGGCTGAATTATTAATAAAAATTTTCAAAACTGAAGAAATACATTAATATTCATTAAAAGTATTTAAAAAATTTTATTAACAGAATACCACAGAAAATGCACTTGACAAAGATAATTTTCTTGTATAGGAAATATTTTATAATGTTCTTACATGCATATAATTTTTTTAAAATGGCATGAAATTTTAATTTACATTGGTATAATTTAAAAACACGTTAAAACTGAATACGTATTTTACAATTTTATATATCATTCAATCTTGTTTTTCACTTACTTGAACTTGCTTTAAAAATTATACTTGTTTTACAATTACTTATAAATAGCTGCTTCTCCAATAAGTCTTATGCAACAAATGCTAAAAAAAATTAGTACAGATAAAAGTAATGCAAAAACTGTTTAAACCCCTTTCCATATGTATGGTTATTAATTACAAATGTACTTAGCTTAAATCCAAATTAATCACCATTGTTAAAAAACGCACCCCCCGCCCCAAATTTCATGAATGTTTTAGGGAAAAACAACATAAAGCAAGAAATTACAATGGGTAATAAGATTTGTGCAACACGAAACAAAAACTTTACATTTAAAAGATCACTATTCACAAATCAAATGAAATTTGACAAACACAATAATGTACAAAAAATTTAGTGTTTGCCAAAAATTTGAAAACAACTTAATTACAATACTGAATAAAAATGTGCGATATACTGATTTTAAAATTATCAGAAATTACAAGTATTCAAATTATAATAGCACATTATTTTTGGTATGGAGAGAAGGGAGGACAAAATTTTTTTCAGAATTCCTTCCTAAATTAAATATTAAAACAAATTAGAAGAGAAACACACCAATGTAAAATTAAGCTAAAAACAATTTTAGTTTGGCACATATTTTAAATAAAACTCATCAATTTTGAGGGCAATCAGAAATGATACCCCTGCTTCAGAAACAAAAATATTTTGCATAATACGAGAGTAAGATAACCATTTTATAATGAAAGTAATGGGCAGAGTATAACAAAAATAAACATAATGCCATCCATCAAAGACCAATTTTTACAAAACAATCTTTCTGCTCCAGAATAAAAAAGACTCGTGTCTGGCTGCCCTGGAAATCAGCAGAGTTTTATTCCAAATCTGCGGCACATTAAGACAGTTGTTTTTGTCCAATTTCAAATATTTAATATTGTTTTCAGGCAACTAAATTACTTATATAATATTTCCCCTTATTTCAACTTTTAGCAAAAATAAAAAAATTAAAAAAATAATAATAATACGTAGATACAATTTGTTTTTAAAAATAAAAAGAATATAAAATGAACTATGTTTTATGCATGTTACATAAATTTTAAGTCTTATTTATTAGCATTATATGGGGAAAAGCAAACAGGAAGAAGCATTAAGTGAAAATAACTTGTTAAAATAGTAAACTTTATTAACTTCAAAATCAATTAAGAATTTATAAAGAAGCCTTAATTACATAACAGAAAAACAAAATTTTCACACTTCTGTACACTGAAAGAACTTTGTTTCAAACAAATACAAAGTACATAAAACTACCTACAACACATTTTAGACATTGAATTCATTGAGACAAGTGTTTGAAATAGGAACCTTATTATTCACAATTTTTTTTCACTCCTATACAGAATGAATCTTTAATATATTTATGCCAATTCCACTGCTGCCTTCAGATTTAAGTAGTACAGTGTTACATCTTAAATGTATGTTAATACCCGATTTAAAACTAAATAATTTATTCAAACGCATAAAATTTTAATGCAAAGATTATAAAATAAGAAAAGAATATTGAAACTTATTAGAAGGGCATATAATTATAAAATTATCTTTCAGATGCTCCCTTGTTATATATTAACAAGTAACAGTGATGATGTAAATAATTTAAAATATTTTTGTTCATGTTTAACAAATACGTTCACAATAAATATAACAATTTTCATAATAAGATAAGTGGATTCAGAAACATAGCTGTTGCAGAAGTATACGGTATGCCCAGGTAACAATCATTCCATCGTCATTGTGATGCATCTTTTGCAGCTAATCGTACCTTATCTGAATAATTCTTGATACTGTTAAATATTGAAACATTTCGTTTTCCATGCTCATGGCACTTATTGTGGTTCCAAGTTCACAATCAATACTACATTACAAAAATTGCTACTTCTGCCATTTTCTTTTACCCAATAAAGTTAAGAGCTTGTATAAAACTTGTTCCCAAAGAATTATATAAAAATATGAGCACATACATTTCATTCCATGTGTAAGTACAATACAGAAGGCTCTAATACAACCAAGGAGGAAAATTATAATTCATGATAAAATTTTTAATTGAAAAGAATGGAGGGATATAACAAAAATTCATATATTTGTTTTAATTACACATCATTAAGCTTAAAATTTTTAGTTTAAACTCTAAGAAATATTGCATTTAAAAAAACATGAATAATTTAAAATGCATTTATACGTATAACAGTCAGGTAATGCTCATTATCTGGAAACATGTAGTATTTTACCAAATATAGCTTATGGGTTTCAAAATACTGACACTGAGGGGGGAAAATCAGAAATTGCTAACTTCCTAAATTACTAATCCTCTTCGTTTTAATAGAATTTACATGTTATATATATACATTAAATTTATTATAAATCACAAATTAACATTTCTTCTTATAAGACTTATAAGTTAACATAACCTTTGAGGCATGAAAACTAGGAACTTACCTTCACCAGTACAAGGAGCACTGAAATTTTTATAATAAAAAAGGGCAATTCTTCCTTTAAACTTTTTTCTGAGATTTTTTTTTAAAAAGGGGGTAATTTATTGCATTCCTTATTTCTAAACATCACAGAACCATTCTCAGTCCGGCTAACATTCATATTTTCATAATCAATACCCAATAAAAACTTTTAGTTCTCTCAAAAGTGCTATCTTCTTAACTAACATACTGTCCTTTGAAGAATCCTGTTAATCACATTAGTCATTTCATTTACAGTTGATGAAGAACGCAACACAGCTTAAAAATTAAAGTGCACTGTGAAAACTGTATGCGATACGATGATGTCACAGAATTCCTTTACATATTTTATGAAATTTTGAGCATGCAAAATAAAAATTTGTCATAAAAATACTACTAAAATACAATGTATTTTTATTTAGCAAACACAAAATGCACTTCTACTTAGCAAACAACAAAGTCCAATGAATACTACTCAAGGACTGAGAATGGTTATGACTGTGTAGTTATGATTATTGCTTTTTGTTAATAAAAACTACTATAAATTATATACATCTAATTAAATAATTTTTCCAATGAATGTAAATTCTAAGGCATTATATACATTTTTTAACAAATGAAAGACTATTTCTAACTGAAAAAATAACAAATAAAGATTACAAAAATTATTAACGTTTAGTAATTTATTATTCAGATATTCACTAGACTAGCAATCTGAATGCAGCAGAAGATAATGACAATTACTCAAATTTGCTTATACCTTTATCATAGTTCTTTAAAAGAGACAAATGATGATAATGCACTTTCATACTGTCAATGGCTATTTACAAAGTATCACTTTTTCATGGAAAATTATAATCACAATGCAGTGTAATGATGAAAATGTATGTTATACAAACAAAGTAAAACTCTAATAAAATTATGAACTACTATTTACAAGAAAACACATTTCATAATTATTCAATCAAGTACATTATTATATCACTTGCAGTTCACTATCATTTTTTTTTCCATGAGCTAAAACCTTTTTTCTTCTCTTTATCAACGAAAAATTAACTACTTTAGAATACAAAAGATAAAACATTTCTATGTATTTGGCACAACAAAAGATGGATTACAGTTTTGTTTTTCATGCAATTAAATCTTTCACAAAAAAAATTGGAAAACAATGTCAGATTTCTGAAATGTATTAGTTTAACAAAAAAGATGGGTTATGCAAAAAACAGAAGCATTATAAAATCATACAAAATATGAAAAGTATAACAGGAGAACATAAATGGTTTTTAACTCAAACAATAATGAGTAAAATGGAATGTAAAACTTCATACTTAACATAAATTTGCATTAATTATCAAGCTTCAGTACCTAATCGATTTAAACAACCATCATTTACAAGCTGATCATTTTACTTTTTTTTTTGGCTTTAAATAATTTTTCTTACATTTTTTTGTTGTAAAATAACAGCGCTTTAATACAACCAACACTTGGTAACTTATTTAAAAAATTGAAAAATGATTGTGCACAAGCATAGCTATTTAAAAATTCAAATAAGATTCCTAATAATACTTTCTAATTTTTTAATCTCTGGTCAAATATTTAATACATAAAAACAAAATATTAAAAATAAATTTTTACTCAATTACTTCTTGATCAGAAATATGCCATGCAAAGTATTACAAAAGAAGGGAAGGAAATTTTTATTAAAATTTGTATTTATTAATATTATTCTAATAAATTAATTTTAATTATTTTTTCTTTCTTTAAAACATTTTTATTAAAACAGAATGAAATACATCTTAGCTCATGGGATAGTCCTTGATCAGTTATGCACATAATGTAGTTGAAATTCACAAACAAGACATCACATAGTTTATTTCATTCACAAAGAGTAAGCTATTATTAGAATAATACAATTTGAGCACTTCTGTGGTCTTTAAAATGATGGCAGTATAGATATCCCACAGGTTCACTTTTTCCTTCCTTGAATTAGATATAGAATTTATATTTCACTTATGTTTTCGTATTTTCTAATTGATCCCTATATTCAACAAACAGCCTCTGAAATCGGAGGTTGGATCCAACAATGAGTAAAACATCTTTTAAAAGGTCTCTCTTTTGTAATTCCTATATTAAAAAGTAAAAAAAATTTAAAGAGTTAAATTTAGTTACATTTTAATATACTACATTTTAATACTTATAATTACATTTTAATATTTAAAAAAATTAAGCATTAAATGATTTAACTTTACTTTAGAAAACTATTTTATCCCCTTTCTCCCCTAAAAAATTTAAATAAAAGCCCTGATGTTTGGAAGCTATCATTTCATTAAAGACAACTGTAATTAATACTCTAGAATAAAAGGATTACATAAAATATTAATGAAAATGCAAAATATAATAAAAATATTAATTCATTATTCAAGCAGAATTTATAAAATGATTAATACCAAAATTCTGTTACATAATTTATGCACTTGATAGAAGGCTAAATAAAATAAGAAAATAAACAAAGATAAAAAAATTGAAATTTATTAATTGAAACCACACAGTAGTTATTGCAAACAACTGTACACCTAAATATTAAGAATTTTTCAAATTTAAATAATGACAGCGACTTTGAATAAAGTTGTTATATATACTGTTTACAATGCTATCATAAATTATCTATTATTCTTACCATTATATTTGGCTGCCATTCAGAACTTTTGGCTGTTTTCACAACAGGTCCAAGAAGACTATCACAAAGATCACGCAATCTTGCTTCTAAACCTAAATAATAAAATATATAATTTGTACATATATGAAGAAAATGTGATAACATTTATCCATCAGAAAAAAAAATATTATTGCATAACTAAAATGTTTAAAGTAGAATTATACTAAGTAGAATAAAATGAATAACAAGATTACAGTGTTAAATTTTATAATCAAACATGAAGTATCATGATTCTACAACATCTAACTGATCATTAACATTACTGATTCATGGAATCGTCCATTGAATCAGTATGGATTTGTGGAGTCTCAGCCTTCACGGGCCAAAAAAGAATTTACATTTTAACACAAAATTATGAACTAAAACGTACAGTTTAAAGTGAGAAAAACATACCTTCTTGTACTAAATATCTGACTAGAGAAAGTAACCAAAATTTGTATTCTTTACTGGAATGCAAACTCAGTGCAGCTGCTAACTGACAATCTAAATGACTTAATGTTCCAATCTGCCTTACATTTGGGTCACTACTAAGAATGCCTCTCGCTAAACGCATGGCTTTACTGTAAAAATAAAATTTACATCAATCAACATAAAAAGCAAATGAACAAAAAATTAAATAAATATAAATTACTCATAAATGAGAACTGTTTCACTTAATCATTTTGCTGCCATACCATGAATACGTAAAATTAGCCTTTATAATTTTTTTTATTCCAAAAATTATCTCACTTATATTAAAAAGCTCAAATCCTTGATTAAACACACAATTTACCTCTGGGTTTGGCCTTGAAGAGCAGCAAGAGGAAGTATAGTCCCATTAGAAAGATCTTGTGGAGAAAATCTTAGCTGGTGATCTGAGCAGAGTTGAAGGGCATTATTTGCATTACTCACCAATAACCTAAAAGCAAATACTCAAATTCCCATAAAATATTTAGACACAGAGAGCAGTTTAAAGTAAATTTCCTCATAATTTTAAACATAACATTATAAAAGGAACTATTATTTATTCTAGTTTCATTAGTAAGTGAGATACTAGAGCAATGAATGAATTATGAAATGCTGCAATTACTGTTAGCATTTTACAAATGGATGATGATCTAAATGATCACAATACCATGCATACAGCAAAAGCAAACAAGTCATCTTAACTTTTTCAGTTATCATTTTAAAAGTATAGCAGTAAAGGGATATGAGCAAACCATTTTTAAAAACTTTTCAGCAGAAATACATTAAATAACAGGGATCCTGAAATTACAAGTTCTAACCAAAATGGATTTTTTGTATGGAAATGTGAGACTTTACATTTCAAATTACTTTAGAGAAGTGTGATGCATAAAACATACATTATTGAAGCTCCCAGAAAAATCTTAGAAAGAATTTCTTGGGCAAATCTAGCAAGCAGTGATTATAAATTTAAACTTCCTTGGCAGTAATTACAAAAATCACACTACTACAGACTAAGTTGGACTAGATTATTATAATAAGATAGGTACGAGGCGTATTCGGAAACTACGCACCGTTTTGAAAAAAAAAAAAATAGTAAAACAATTTTTTTAAATCCAATTTTATTTTTACATGAAAATACTTCGGCCAATGATCAAACACTTGTCATAGCGGGTGACCAGTTTTTGTATACCATCGTCAAAGAAACTTCCTGCCAGTTTCGATAATCACGACTCCACAGCATTTTTCGTGTCGTTGTCAGATCCAAAGCGCTTGCCACCAAGCTCACACTTCATGTGCAGGAACAAGTGATAGTCGGACGGCACCAAGTCCGGGCTGTACGGCGGGTGATCGAACTGCTCCCAATGAAACTGTCGAATTAACGATTGAGTGACACCAGCAGTATGGGGCCGAGCATTGTCATGGAGCAACACAATTCCTTTACTGAGCATTCCTTTTCGTTTGTTTTGAATGGCACGCCTTAGTTTTGTTTAAGTCTCACAATATCGTGCCGCATTAATGATTTCACCTCTGGGAAGAAATTCAGTAAGCAAAACGCCTTTCCTATCCCAGAAGACAGTGCACATGATTTTTTATGATGGCATTGTCACTTTGAA
The DNA here is from genome assembly GCA_000611955.2 of Stegodyphus mimosarum. Lineage (NCBI taxonomy): Eukaryota > Metazoa > Arthropoda > Arachnida > Araneae > Eresidae > Stegodyphus > Stegodyphus mimosarum. The sequence continues at coordinate 22,499 of KK117332.1, forward strand.
CTTTTGTTTTTTCGGAGAATGAGTGTGTCTCCACTCCATCGATTGTTGTTTCGATTCTGGTGTGAAATGACACACCCAAGTTTCATCACCTGTCACAATTTGGTTTAAAAAGTTTCTCCCTCATCACTGTACCGCGTGAGAAATGTCAAGGCACTACCAAGTCGCTTTGTTTTGTGAACAACAGTGAGCATTTTTTGAACCCATCGAGAACACAGTTTGCGATAATTCAAACGGTCAGACACAATTTCGAACAAAACAGTACGTGAAATTTGTGGAAATGCCTCTGAAAGAGTTGTCATTGTGAAGCGTCTGTTCTCATGAATTGCTTCATCAACTTTCCTTACCAAATCATCGGTAACAACAGAAAGCCAACCACTCCGAGCCTCGGCATGGACATTTGTTCGACCTGCATTAAACATTCTTACCCACTTTCTCACCATTCCATCACTTATCGCGTATTCACCATAAACTTCTGTCACTTGATGATAAATTTCGGCCGGTTTAACATTCCTCGTGTTCAAAAATTTAATCACGGCACGAATCTCACAGTCAGCGGGAGAACTAATTGTCTTAAACATTTTGAATGTGCACAGCAAACTGAAAACACAACATAGAGCAACCAAAATGGCGACAATTGAAAGTCAGTGAACAAGAAAGAATAGTGCACATGCGTGGGACGCCTACCACAGCGCTGCGTCGGCTCTAGAATGAAACGGTACTTAGTTTCCGAATACGCTACGTATTTATCTCAAAAGGAAAGCTTTTAGATCTCCCAACGATAATTGTTACAGAATTTTAGCCACCCAACTGGTATACTGGTTAGCTTTGCTGACTGTTACGCTGAAGGGACCCCGGTTCGAATCCCGGTGAAGGCATGGATGTTTGTAAATATATAGTCAGCATGGGGGCACTTTAAATATGTGCCAAAATAAACCTTTCTTAATAATAAGTTCTTAATAAGTTTCTTAATAATAAGTTAAATAAGTTCTCTCGAGAGGCTGATGGTAACGGAAGAGAGATAGGTTGGGAGAGGATGCCAAGTTCTGTTCAAATCTTATAAGCAATTTTTAAAAAATTAGCTCTCAAAATTTTAGCTCCTCTATCTGAATTGAATTTGGTATATATTTAATAATACCTCTTTTTTTTATTAAGCTTATTTGAGTCTTCCTTTTACATTTCAAAACTTAGGTCCATTCCAAATAAAATTTGCCCATTTTTTATGATTTATTTTTTTAATTTATATTTTTAAATAATTTTTATAAATTTTTTGAAAAAAGATTTTGAATTATAACATAAAATTTTTACCATCTAAAGTAGATGTATTTCTAAGCATGCCTGCAAAACGTTATTAAAAATTTCCTATATACTTGAATTTACATACTGGTGCATTTTGAAATTTGGCATATTTGTTATAAGCGATAATAATGCCAAATGTGGTTTACACACTTTGTTAAAATAATTTGAAAGTATGAACGATGACCTTTTTTTTTTGCCCATGTACAATGAAAAAATGGAAAGGAAAATAGGTTGCTATAAATTAAGAAGTTTGCCAAGTGAATTATTCTTGGTGCAAACTGAAAAAAATGTGTCAAGATATTCTCACCAAGATTTCCCACCAAAAATTATAAAATTTAATATCTAGGCATAATTTGAGATGTAGAATTGAAATATTGAAAAAAATTGGTATGTTATCTCAGAAAAGTCCGATTTTGTGTCAAAATACCTGTGTTAGAACAATGCTACATATAAATCTAATATATATCCTAAGTCACACTTAGCAATAACCTAAGTGTAACTTAGCTAAGTCCAATAAGCATTAAATTCCACAGAAAAAATATGAAAGCAAGAGAAATAACATAATTATTTTTATAAAGCAGAATTACTTTTGTAATTTTATACCAAAATCTTCCTGAGTTACGGCAAATATAAAAGGTACTAATTTGGAATCATTAAACTGAATCCTTAGTTAGCAACATATGAAGTATTGATAGAAACACCAATATTACCAATGAATGGGTGAGAACCAATGTTTTTATTCAACACATTGTAGTAAAAAAATTATTTACAATAATCTAAAGTAAACGACTTGATCATTTCCAATAATACAGCTATTTGCCATAATCCACTCCATATCTGAATAAGACAAATATGAGAGAATCTGATGGTTTTATTTCTCTCTTCATTCCTCACAAACTTTTCAAGAACAATTGTGCATCAACAGATTTTAAGCAACCCTATTTCTCAACCATACAACAGTAATAATTGTCTATGCACCTTAAGGTTCAAATCTGGGCACATCAGCCTTGTAGTGCTCAGCAATATGTTAATACTGGAAGCAGGCCAATCTGAAATTTTAAATTACCAAATACTTAGCTTTACTAATTAGCAAATTTATATGCCTTTTATGACTTATGCTTCTAATCTTGGGTGTCTATTCATATCAGTTTCACAAATAAATTCCAAGAGGAAGGGAGTACTGCTGTACTCTTGGATATTATATAGGTGACAATATAATTTTTGCCTAGTTCCATCCCAGTTTTGATTAAAAATACCTCAAGGAACACATCCAAGGATCTTCTTCTCTTGAATTACCACCAACATTTCAATAAAGCCTTCAGCTTTATATTTTAACCTTCCATGCAATATGACTGCTTTTACATAGTCACAACTTCTTATCACTTAGTACATATTAACTTAGTATTGAAAATCCTCTCTCTCTTTTTTTAATGATCTTAATATTATTTTAATGAATGAAAAGTTAGGAAATAGAATAATTAATTAAAAAATTCATACCACTCAGAAGATTAACCCTCTGAGCGGCCTAGGGTTTTGGATGTTACGGAGACCTGTATTTAAGGAACTTTTATTAGCTAAATATGTATATTTACCTATTTTAGTCTCTACTTTCATAAACTTACATTCATCAAGATGACATTTATATTATTAATGAAAGTAAGAAAGGAAAATATCTTAAACTATAAGCTAATACAGACACATATTTATGGACATCCTAGCCTTTTTCAGGAATTGAACCCCTGCCAAAAGATACGTAGATTCATTACTAAGCCATTTTACCAATCAAGAATGTATAGTTCATACAAGATGAACTTCTTGGATGTTTCATCTTTTAATACTTCTCATTCTTCCATTTTGAAATTCTAAAACGTTATTTACAAAAGAATTTCAATGATAAAAAAAAAAAATTAAGGAAATTTACCAGGCTTTCATATCTGCACTAAATACATAAGATTTTCCGTTTGACAGGCTAACCATTGGAATACCATTGTCACTAAGGCCAGTGCCCCGTACAGAAAGATCTCCAGTTGTATCTTCTAAAATAAAATTTATAAATAAATTTAATCACATACAGGAAAATTTAAGTCACACATTTTGTCATGCTAATTTATTTTAAAATATTACACATTAAAAAAGTCATGCTAGAGATATATTTTTTAAAATGTAACAATACCTTGCATTATAGGTAACAAAGATTCATTCTGTATTAAACATTTTATTTTTGAGCAATCCCTGACAAAGAAAAAATATATATATATAATATATATAATTTACACAAAGTTATAGTAATATGAAATAAATACACATACATGAAACTAAGGATACTATAGAAAATTAAATTGCTAACATGATAACTTTTGCCATAACATCAAACAGAAGCATCATATGAGAATGTTACAAATATACAACAATGGCTATAACACAGCAACAGTGCTAAAAGAGAATATCAAGCATTAAAATACCAATATGTCATAACATATACGTATATTAAATAACATAACAATACATTTATTAAAAGGTTTCAGCAATAAAATTTTTATTTACATTATACTTTTCCGTTTATCAATCTTGATAGTTTCATATGCCATTTAAATTTACAGTACAAGGTTGTTCAATAAGTTCGCGGAACGGAAATGAAGAAACCAATTTTTATTTGTAAATGACTTTATTTTCAACGTTTTCCCTCAACTTCAATACACTTATTCCAAAGGTCTTCTAATTTATGGATCCCTTGACTGTAGTGATTTTTCGGCAGCTCTGTAAAATATCCCTCCACGGCAGCTATTAACTCTTCGTTTGAAGAAAATCGTTTTCACAGAGATATTGTTTGAGGCGTGGTAAGAGCCAGAAGTCAGAGGGAGCTAAATCTGGAGAATAGGCTGGATGTTGCAACAATTCGTACTTCAATTCAGTTATTTTAGCAATGGTTTTTTGAGCTGTGTCCGCAGGTGCATTATCTTGGCGGAAAATGATTTTCTTCTTCTGTAATCAGGGTCTTCTTTCACGAATTTTTTCGTCTAATTGATTCAAAAGGTTACAATAATAATCCGAATTAATTGTTTTGCCAGTTTGAAGGTCATCTATAAACAAAATTCCTTTCGCATCCCAAAAAACTGATGCTAACAACTTCTTGGCTGATTTTTGCACACGAACTCATTTTGGTGCCGAAGAGCCGGGTTCACACCACTCCTTAGCCTCCTGTTTTGATTCAGGATCATGATGGTAGACCCAAGTCTCATCCATTGTGATAAATCGACGGATAAAGTCGCTTTTATTCTTCTTAAAATGCTCCAAAAACGCATCTGAATGTGTTTTTGCTCCATCGTTAGAGAATGCGGCACCCATTTTGCATAGAGTTTTTTGAAACCCAAATTAACACTCAAAATATTGCTCACTGTGCCCAATGAAATGCCTAAAGCCTCTGTTAAATCTCTTTCAGTCAATCGACGGTCTTCCAATATCATATCTTGTATTTTTGCGATGATTTCCGGTGTTGATGCAGTTTTTGGACATCCCTCTGAAGGATTGTCTTCAAGGCTGGTACGACCACTTTTGAATAAACTAGCCCACTTGCAAACCATTGTTTTTGAAGAAGCAGATTCACCCAACACATTCACCATTTCAGTATGAATTTCCGTTGCCTTTAAACCTTTCTTTACAAAGAATTTGATAACTGCACGTTGCTCAATTTTATCCATGCCTGAAAAAAGGCACAACACATTAGATATAAAGAGCTGTTAAACAATGAATAAATTAACAGATCGAAATGAAACTTTTGACGTGTTCCTAAGAAAGAACAAATATGAAAATGGCGTCGAAGTTTTAGGTCTAATATTGACGAATAGATGGCGCTCCGCGAACTTATTGAACAACCTGGTATATTTTATGGGATAATGTACTTTATGTGATTTTCAAAAACATGAGAAATAAATTTCAAGGTAATTAATGATTTACATCAAAATTTAACCTTAAACCTTTTTTGTTACAGAGTAATTTTAAAAGCAGATAAAAAGAGCAGTTATGTTCAGAAATTTAGAGATTGAGGTATCTTTGAACTTTTTTTGTTTTGAACATTTCACAATTTTATTTGAAATAAAATATATTTAATATTTGACAGCTAAAAGACACACTGAAAACAAAAGCTTATTATACTCATTTTGCTATTCATATGAAATCATGAAATTTAACTAAACTAAAAATTTATGAGTGAAGTTACCTAAAAAAATAAATGTTTAAAAGTAGAGAAGAACATCTAAGAGCAAGTAATGCTTAACCTCTTAGCGTACATGCCCGAATTAAACTTGGGTGGCTTCAAGTTATTAATACGTATGTACTTTACGTTATTAATACATTTTTATAAACTTTTCAAGAATGATTCACATTTTACTATCCTCGATTAAAAAAATTATTATCATGGTCAGCCTTTTCAACAAAATGTGCATTAAAAGTTTAACTTATTTTCACGATTTCAAATTTTTCTTGCAAGTTAAAAATTATCTGTTGAAAACATAAAAATTAGAAAAAAGTGCATATAAAACTAAGTAATTAAAATTAAAAATTATAAGAGCTGTTGAAAAACTAATAAGTATCTTAAAACATTAAAAGCAAAAATTTTACAATAAACAAAATACAGAAAGATTTAACAGTAATCAACAACTCAATAAATAACTAAAACTAACTTACCAAACTGACAAGTAGCCTTTTGATGTTATAACCATAACATACTGATCACTACAAGATAACCGAGTAACAGATGATGTTAAAACAATAGGAGGATATAAACGGCGTCCATTATTAGAGAATACAGATAAAGTGTTGTCATCACACACAACACAACATAACAACCTGAAAAATACAGTACTTATAAAATTAATTTTAACACATGAAAATATTTAAATATTAAATTATTATGCTTCAAATTTAGAATCCACTAGATTTCAGTAACTCTTAATTTGGTTATCCCCAGTTTACAGACATTCTCAAATTTTCATAAAGTTCAAAAAAGAAAATATAACTACCTATTTAAAAATAATTATGATGATTTTTTTACGAACTATAATATATTACATACCAGAAAAAGGGAATTAAAATAACTGCAAAATGCAATACAAAAAAGAACTAAAGTTTCATTTTCTTTAGTAAGTAATAAAATTTCAATTAAACAGAATCTATAATTAAGAAAAGAATTTACAGACTGTAATTCTTTTTCCTATATTTATATTTTGTTCCATTATTTTCAATAATCATATGATTTATTCCTGCCTAATATTTTAAAATCACATAAAAACTAGATCAAAGCTTTATATTTTTCTCATGAAATTGAAATAAACAAGAAATTTTAGTTACAAAGAAAACATTCATAATGATGAAAAGAAAAACTGGCACTCTTCTCTTATCAGGACCGAATTCAGAATGTATGCATTTAATATATATATATATATATAT
>KK117332.1:29250-68119 GCA_000611955.2 Stegodyphus mimosarum
ATTGAAGCAGTAACAAATTAAAAAAGAAAAGAGACAAATCTGCGTTGAAGCTGCTAGATCATAGTACATTGATAGTAAATCGTAATGAAGTAAAAGTCGGAACACGAATTAAATATAAATTTAGTTCCAAAAATTATAAACTTCTACCTATTTCTCTCTCCGGGAAATTGTTACAAAAATCGAGTAAAAGGGAATGAAAGGTACAATTAAAAACAGAATTGTTAAAAGAAAATTTTTAAAAACTACAGAAGATCCTATTTTAGTTGTTTGAGTTACTTTTAGCATTTGTATCTAGTTTTTGGTTGTTCACTTTTTGTATTTTTTATTTGCTTTGAGTACGAATGCACGTAGGGGAAAGATTTGAGCATTTGAGACTCATTTGAAATTTCTTTTTCAATTTATGATTAAAGTAAAAAGCAATATTTAAATTGCTTTTTACTTTAATGATTCAGAGGAATGAGACATTTGGAACTCATACATCAACTTGGTTTAAGGCTTCAAAACACTTTTTCTTTAAAAAGTTCTGTCTGAAACATTAAACGGAGGAGATTAATTTTTAGAGCACTTTTACTGCAATTTCTATTTTTATGTCTCACGTTCTTTAGTTTTTTAAAAAACTTTTTGAACAATTCACTTTTTAATTGTACCTTTCATTCGTGTTTACTCGATTTTTGTAACCATTTCCCGAATAGAGAAATATGTAGACCTTCATAAATTATAAATCACGTCAGCATAACATACACTGAAAGTAGCCAAACTCAAATTAGCATAAAAACTTCCAACGAGAGAGTATGGAACATTTATCATGAAATGCATTTTCCTACATATTGAACTTACCAAAGAAGTAATTTTCTTTATTCCAGAATATATCAAAAAAAAAATCATGCACATAATCACAATTTAAGAAGAACTTGATCCCTCTTCCGCATTTCAGATAATTTAATCCAATCAGCACCATTTAAAACAAGTGGATATTAATTCCTGGGTTATCAAGTGATGAATCTGGAATAACATCTGATACTCATATCAAAATACACAATGACAACCAGAGATGTCATGTATTTTAAAGAGATAAGTTATTAAATTGAATTTAACAGTTGTTAAGAGTGGCCACAGTGATATAAAATCAAAAATTTGGAGTCCTGTAAGACCCTATGTAACTAACAATATGAAGAGAATAATTTTTAATAAAGAATTACAAATCACATCAGCATAACATATACACAGAAAGAAGTAGCCAAATTCAAATAATAAACAATCACATTAACAAACCCCACACATTAACAAAGTTTGTTTTGCGCTTTGTTTGTTTTGCTGCTGCCAAAGTTACATTTTGCACTTTGGCAGTTGAAGATTGTTCAGTAGTTAAATCTCTAAACTAGTCCTGGAAAATTTGCAAAGATAATGCTGTTTTTTGTTGTTTGACTTCTAAAACAACATAAGCTTCAAGTAATACAACAGCAGAAACATTACTACCCAATTATAAGAACATGAATGTCCTCCATATAGTTACAATCCACTATATTGCAATCCATTTTCCAAATTGTAACACAACTGCAGAGAAACATGAAATTAAAGTTGTTCTCTGTACAGCGTTTTTCAGAGTAAAAATTATTTGACGAAGTAAATAATGCAAATTCTTTCATGAAATATCATACATTCCACAACTTTATCATGTACTGAAGTGATCCTTTTAGTTCTTTACTGAAGTACTTTACACTTCAATCAGAATAACTGAAATGGCCTCCATGTTAATTTAACATGGAAAATGCTGATTGCCTTTTGATTTCTGTAAAACAATACCAATGAATTTATACATATACAAATGTTCACCACCTTACAAACATTCATAGATATAAAAGAACATATTCTAAAGAATGAATTTTGTTCTTGGTCAAAAAGACATAAGAGCCTCACTTTTTTGAAAAATAAAAGACTCAAATCCTGAAAGGTTTTGCTAAAAGTAAAGTCTATTGTGCATGATGTCACATAGTGCTATCATCTACATAGGAGGAAAGAAAAATAAAACCTGTTCAGAGAAGTTTCGACATTTACTTTTTAAAGACACTGAAGAAATTAGTTTTGTTAGGCCCATCAAACATGCAAACTCTTTCCACCTCTCACACAGCCTCCTCATCACAAATGCTGCTTTTACTCGATGAGCCTTCAGAGGGCGAGTCAGATGTTGATTCACCTCCACCCATATAAATATCTACTAGCTTCATCCTCACATGCCTCAAAGATGATAATTCAAGGTATGTATAGTGTAGTAAAATAATTCTTTACTCATTTATAATGTACTACATTTAAAATTTAACATGTATTATTTTTCTGTTTTACAAATTTTAATTGCTAATTTGATAGTATTTATAACTCTTGTCTCATGAACATTGTTAGAAGATATGCAAAATGAATCTAGTAACATTTTACAAATAATTCATCGTACAAATGGTTCATTCGGAATATAACTTTTTTGCAAGGTGGGAAGCATCAGTACATATGAATTCTTTTTTAATAAATTATATGCTACTCTATAGATTTCAATGGATTTTCTGAATATTTTTGCAGAAATTTATTAAAAATTAAAAGGATAAAAATCTGTCTCCACATATATATATATTCAATATAAAAGTAATTAAAAGTAAATTAATAAGCCCAAGACTTGCGCTTAAGCTGCAAAGTAATAAAGCAATAATTCACAATATATTATAAATAAGAAAACCTTTCCACATAACACCTCTAAGAAACAGAAATTCAATTTAAAATCACTATCAAAAAGAAATTGTCAAAATTTTAAAAAATAATTGGAAAAAAAAAGAATTTTCTAGTCCTTCTTTGCTTTAAAAACAGTTAAGAAAAAACTTAAATCGCAAAAATGCCAAAATCAAAAGTAAAATTTTTTAAGTATCGAAAAACCAATGATTCCCATTGATAGCAGATTAATCGACTTATCAAGGGGATAAACCAATCTACCATTAATTAACAATAACTGCAATAAGAGAGAGAGTGTGTTTCATCTTACTTCCAAGTAAGCATCAAATTATTTGCTAGATTCAAGTCATAATTCACAATTGATACTCAATCAAAATAAAGATATTTGTCCACTTAAACCAAAAGAATCCTGTTAAAAAGCAAATAATAATTAAAGTTTTTCATTAAGAACACAATTAATCTGAACAAGATGCTTACTTTAGAAGACATATACCCTACACTCTCTTTTCATTTCAAATACAAAAGTAAAAACAAAAGTAAATTCAAGAACAAATTTTAAAAGTCATGAGAACACTAAAAATGAAATAATCCATAAAATTAAAAGTTAAAAACTTGTATGAATTTACTCTTTTGTACTTGAAATGAAAAGAGAGTGTACGGGATATGTCTTCTAAAGTAAGCATCTCATTCAGATTAATTGTATTCTTACTGAGAAACTTTAATTATAAAGATTATTTGCTTTTTAGCAGTATTCTTTTAGTTTAAGTGGACAAATATCTTTATTTTGATTGAGTATCAATTGTGAATTATGATTTGAATCTAGCAAATAATTTGATTCTTACTTGGAAGTAAGATGAAACACTCTCTCTCTTATTGCAGTAATTGTTAATTAATGGTAGATTGTTTTATTCCCTTGATAAGTCGATTAATCTGCTATCAATGGCAATAACTGGTTTTTTCATACTTGAATAAGTTTTACTTTGATTTTGGCATTTTTGCGATTTAAGTTTTTTCTTAACTGTTTTTTAAAGCAAAGGAGGACTAGAAAATTCTTCCTCCCCCCCCCCTTTTTTTTAATTCTGACAATTCCTTTTTAATAATGATTTTAAATTGAATTTCTGTTCCTTGGAGATGTTACATGCAAAGTTTCTTTTATTTATAATTTATTGTGGATTATATATATACACACATATAAATAAGATTTTTTTAAGATTTAAAATAGATTAATCATGTACAATTCATAAATCATGTTTAAAAACAACATAAAATTCTTTTTTAAATTAAATCAGAATGCAGAATAAAAAAACCCTTTTCAAATAAAAAGATCTTAAAATATAATTAGCTTGAGAAGTAACTGCCTGTTAAACTCTAAAAAATTTTATGGCATTTTACAAACAGAACAGCAAAATTTTCACAATGAAAAACAATGACTGAATCTTTAGATTTCAATATATTTAGACTTTAATCAATAAAATTAAACTAAAATTACTAAGAGGTATATAATTATGCTTTTAAATTTATACAGCGGCAAAATATAAAACATTAAAATTACATAATCATAAGTAAAAAATATATGTCCAAATTTTAAATTCATTAAGTAATACTAAAATTATTGTGTACCATGCATAAGTTTTAAAATTAAAAGAAAATATGAATTAAGCAATATTTCATTATCTGAAGGAACAACTCACCTAATTTTTCTATGAAGTAACATTCAGTAAATTTTACAATATAAAATGTAACTCATATCAAACCAGTTTATCATATATACACTTACATGCTGCCTGCAACTGCTGCACCTTTACTACTTAAAGCAATTTCCCATTTTAGTGTTGTACCAAATAAGCACTTCAGCCTATGTATTGCAACACCGGATCCTACTGAAATATTATTCTCAATTTCTAGATAGACTGGAGACCCACTACTCTTATCATGGTATATCTAGAAAAAATATTTCAAAAACATTTTATCAATCATTAACTAAGTAATCATTTTACATGCTTACTGTAAAAATGCAACTGATTGTAATTTCACAAATTACACATAATAAAATATAATTTAAGAAAAAATTTTTCAAATAAATGCTTTAAGCTTATGAAAAAATTTTAAAACACTGAATTAGTAAAATTTATACATATTTATACATATTTATACATATATGCATTTGACATGCATAATATATGTATATATGCACATATTACTATGTCATGAATCTGAAATTTTATATACTTTAAGTATTAAAATGATATACAGTAGCTGTATTTAGAGCTTTACATACTCATAACTCTTTCATAACCTACAGTACAGATCTCAGAAAAAGACCTTGTCTCATAGTAATATTATATTATGCCCACTTCCTAACATAGTTTATATACCATACTTTCAACATTAAATCTACAAATAATCTAAATAAAAATTCACATTAAATGAAAAAAATTATCTGATATTATGAAGAGAAGACAATTACCAAAACATTAGACGTTTTATCAACTTTAAGCGATGGTAAGTGTAACGCAGAACTCAAGTGAGTTGATCTTTCAGGAACAACTTTCTCTGGCACAGCTGGAACTTTTTCAGGAGCCTTTAGAGGAAAAACAAAAGCTCTTATACACTCTTTAAGGCAAGATAATGTAATACCAAATGCAAGAAGCAAGAATTCAGTCAAATCACGAAATTAAACATAATTTCTATTTTGATTCAAACTCTAGCATTTGAAAAATATCAGTTTTATTTAAAATTTACACAATTTTTCAGTTTCCATTAATAATTTTTTTTAAACTTTTATAAGCAGATTCTGTTTCAATTTCAGTTACAATATACCCTCCCTTGATTAATATTTTTAACCACATTCTTTCAGAGTTAAAAAAAAAAAAAAAGTTACAAATATAGGAAAAATAATGAAAGAATGCCACTAAAAATAAACTTATTAACCAATGACCAAGATTATATTTGAAGTCAAAATTTAACCTTAGAAATAAAATATTATCAATAATTTCAAGTTATAAAGTGTATCTTCAAATGTTTAAAATATATATAAAAATAGGGGGCAAAAAAACTCTCCTCACTAATTTGAATCATAATCTCACTAATTTGAATGTACTCTCAACACTAATCTAAGCTTCAATAGTCACTCAATAAGGAATTAAAGATATTCCCCTTGCATTTGTGTCCAAGACGTCCAGTCCGATTTTTGAATTTTTCAAGAAACTCCCACTTTAAGGAATCTTAATTTCTCTCCAATTTAACCTTTTCATAGAAAAGTAAGATACAAAGCTGTCTGATAGCAATTCAGGAATACCTAGAATTCTGACTTTAACTGGTGAAATGAGGATTTGTAGAGATTTTGAATACGGCAAGACAGTCAGCAAAAAATGCAGTGATTTCAGCATTACATAAATTAGCAACCTAGCAGCTTTCCATAAACATAATTTGCCATGATATACTAAAATAAAACATCATATGAAAACATGTATTTCTCCATTATCAGGAACCAATTCAGAAAGGCATGCATGTAGGTATTATGCATATATGCGCTTACACACACATATGTACACACATGCACACATATATACAAGCACACATACATACATATATACATTCTTGCATCTGGCCCCAATAACAGAAAAGTACCGAACATTCAGTCAGTAACAAATCTGCGGCTGAAAAGACACTCACTGTCTATCGAAAAAAGTGCAAAACACATGATGAACGTGTTAATCAGAGACAAACAATTTGTGAGACTACAGCCAAATGCAAATGTATAATGTAGAATAATACCTCAATGGTTATTACTCACAAATAATAGTTACACACAGATAGCCTTTTAAAAAAAAATTTTTTTTTTACAAGGATTATGGCTTTAACCAAATATTTGAAATTCCAAGATATCATTCATTTATTATGAATGCCATAGACAAAAGAGAAAAATTATAGGTTTAATAAATCTCGACTCTTTCAGTGTCACATGTATAATAAAATCAGAACATTACATTAACAGCATTAAACAAACAATGTATGTAGTTAACAACACATGCCAGGGGCAATTTAATCTTTTCTGAATATCACTTCTTAGAATTTGTATTCCTCTGCTGGCAACATTTTTTTCCCAAGAAAAGGAATACTTTCAGCAAGATACTACAAATCAGGGCTTGATTGGTGACAGACACTTTAAGAATGCAACAAAATGTTTTTTCACATTTGAATTAATAACACAAATCTCTAAATCTAAATTATTTTTTTGTTTATTTATTTTCAATTAAATTGTATTTAATTAATTCCTATAAATAGTAAAGTCGGTTACAGTATATTGAAGGATGCCCCTTGGATTATCGCTAAGTTGTTGCTTCATTTATGATAATCTGAGTAGTTGAATGTTACAGAAACCCTATGGCAGAATTGGTTGCATGATTGCGGTGAATTTGAATGATGAAAAAAGATTTTGAAGGGCTTGTGTGTTGGTTAGAAAGTACATTGGTGAATTTGTGGTTTACACGGTAAAATGGCTGAATGTGGTAAGATTAATTTGAACTTCTGTACAATTTAGAACGAAAGGGAAAAAGCATTAATTGATTGGTGTGTAAACGAAGATTTACTTAGTAGCCATTATAAATGTCCTGTCTGTAGGAAGGAAATGCGTATAGTCGAACATCAGAGGATACCGGCACTACGGAGGATATTTTTAGTCCAAAGGGGCAATTTTCCCAGAAGGACTATTAATTTTGTTTTGGCATTTTGCTAAAATTGATTCACTACATGCGTTGTTTCACTTTTCAAATTGTTGTGACCAAATATTATCGCCCTGTATTATATTTAAAGAAATTAAATTGTAAGGTTTTAGTTAAACTAACAAAGTTTTATTTTAATTTAAATCTTTCTATCTCTTCTCAGTTTCAACTTCCCGTCAGAAGAAGCGTGCGTTTTCAGCTTATGCTATTTTGAAGTGGAGCCAAGTACTATTTAAACCAGAGGTAGAAACCTCTCAGTGTGAGAGAACTTTTAGTCTCAGATCACGGTCATTCTGTTCGACGTTCGCCTGACCAGCTAGCAGCTAAATTATAAGCCATAGTGCTTGCTACGTGATTGCTTATTGAAATAAATCCAAGTGCGCTAGTATTAGTAATTCTTGCTATGCACCATTTAGTTAGAGGCCAACTCCACGAAGAGCTCTGTGAGCAAAGATCAATCAAAATTCTATTTAGTTTTAGTTTAAATTTATCTGATTGTTAATTTAGGCCCAAGTGTGGTCTTTTACTTTCTGTATCCCTCCCGAGTTGGGAAGTGTAAATAATATTGATTTAATAAAAGAGGATTTTAAATCCCTTCCAAGTGCAGTTATTATACCATGTATATCATAGTATCTACACCAGAACATAGCTGATTTCAGCTCCCTGTTCCAGATCAGGACTTTAGGACTTTAAAGAGTTACTTCAAGATGTTTGCCAAAAATACACACAGAACACGCAGTCCTGACAAAATAATGAAGAATTTGCATAAATGTATGTATGTTTCTCGCACTGTGATAAAACCTAGAGCCATCAAATTTTGAATAACGTAATCCTTCTGCGAATATGGGCACCTGAAAACCCAAATTTGAAATCTGGAATTTGTTGTATTATTGATTTCATCTTTTGTAAAACTTTAATGAATTTTTTATTAACAGACTGAAGGATTTCAAAGCGAGCAAAGGCAACATTGTACAGAGAAAACATTTTTATCTCCAGCGCACAAAACGGTGTATCGGAAATTCTAAAGATATGCTCATTTTTAAATTATTTTGCGATATTGCTCTTGAATTGAATTTTATGGTTTAAGTGCGAAGAACGTGATATTTAATATATAAAGGTAACACACAAAATATTAGAAAATGCCCCTTTGGACATAATTTAAAGTCTGAAACCTTTCAGATTTTTTTTACTCTCCTTTTTGTGAATTTATGTGGCGACGCCAGTATACAAATTCCAGTTCAGATAATTTTGGGAAGTTTTTGGATGCTGTTAAGGAATTTTGTTTGACTGAAGACACGGAAATTTCTAAATAAAGTATATATTTCTTTTGTGTACTGCTAAGATGAATTTCCTTTTCAATGTTATTTCATTGTTTGATTTAAAATGTAGTTTATTGAGGTTATATATTTTTTGTTTGGCTCTAATGTAGAACTGGCTGCTCCTTTTGATATTTTAAGTGAAAATAGATCGCTGTGTACATGGACAAAGTCAAGGGAGTGTGCAATGCCAAGTTTGTGCAATTCTCTAATTTTTTTTAAGTAAAAATAGATCAATGTGTACGTGGATACCGAGTTTGTGCAATTCTTAGACTTGTTATTTCGCTTTGGGCAGCAGAGATTTTTGTGCCAAAAATACACACACCACTACACAAAGCCAAATAACAGGTCAAAGATTTGCACAAACTCGAAGTCTATGTATTGCCAAAAATCGCAATTTTTGCCAAGGGGCACCCGTAAATACATTTTTACCGTAAAGTCTTAAATTATACAAAAATATTTCATAAAAGTTCACTAATCATTTTCCCTAAGATTATTAATAAAATCAGTAGCTAAAAACAACTAATTTAACAAAATGTTTCACTTACAGATTTGGCAGCTTGTTGTGATTGTGAACCAGAACCAGGTGGACGACCAGGTTTTTTCTTTTCAGTTCGAACAGCGGGCTGTGTTTCAGCTTTCCTCTTCTGAGAAGAAGAAACTGCTGCCACGTCAGATGTTGTACTTTTTGATGGCAAAGATGATTCTTTTGTTTTAGTAACAGGAGTACTGGAAGGAATTTCTTTGGGTTTCTCAGATCTACATTTTAAAAAGAACCCGTGTTACTTTTATAGTATTAATGAATCTAAGTAACTCATTGCATACATATACATTCATATGTGCAGTCTAGCTGCAAATCAACATAACATATAAATTTATTCCAAAAAGACAAAAATGTCAATGTATCAATTAAAAAAAATGTGTTCGTATCACTTTACAGAAATAATAGGGATCCCAACTCTCCATCTGATAATTTAAAACATGATATAAGAAGATCTAAAATTTCTGATTTTGATAAGTAAAAAATCATTCGGATAAATTCCTCTTGAAGAGATACAGTCACAACATTAAATGAATAAATTTGAAAGTTTTGTTCCTGAATAAATTTTTTGACTAAATCTCAAAGAAATAAAACACCCGGATTATGCGTATGGTTATCAGTTTCCTTCCTATTCTACAATGAACTAATGGCTAACACAATTTTGCATTGGCCAAAAATGTATTGAAGATGATTCTCATGAAGTTAAACCATTGGAGGCAATAACACCACAAAATAGTGTCTGTCCAGAAAGAAACACCAAGTGATAAGAGATTAAATGTCAAAATGATAGCATCAAGATTGGTTCCATCCAAAACAACTGTTTTGTGCATTTTACATAAACACCTTCACATGAAAAACGTCTTACCAAGATGGACATCTGATTTCTTTTAGCAATTCAAAAACAGCAATGCATTGTTTGTTGTAAGCAGCAGTTGCAGCATTACAAGGCAAATCAGAGAAATGTTTCTTGATTGATTGTAACTATTAATGAAACAATGGTCCTATACTATGATCCTCCATTAAGGAGGGAATCAATGGAGGGAAAAAAATAGAAAGGCAACACCAAAAAAGGCAGCAATCATAGAAAAGTAAAGAGTACGACTTCTAGAAATTGTCAAGAGACCCTCTAAATAGACTTTCAAAAAACGAAACCATTAATGGGAAGTATTATGCAGGTTTTCTGCATTAAGTGTGTAATGAAATTAAAGAGAAAAGGCATGGAATTGCACAAATTGAAAGATGACTAGCCAGTATAGTATTTAGCCGATGCTGACTGCCATACCGATGTGATGGACCTGAATTATGCAGAAAGCATGGATGTTTGTTAATACAAAGTATCTGTGTGGCAAAAGAGAATTCAAAATGGAATGAAAAGCTGGAAGTTTTCTTCAAAAGTTGATGATAAGTGAAAAGAAATGGGAAACTCTTGGACTGTTCCTCCCCCTTAAAACTGGGGCAGAAGCTTAACAAATAGCCACGTTCAGCAACACCTCGATCATGTGTAGTACTACAGAGATGTTGGACTTATTTCTACATCATACTATTGGAAAGAGGGTCAATTTGAATGCCTATGCATAAAATTATACAATGAAATTAAACAGAAAAGGCATGGAATGCTGAGCTGCAAAGTTCACCTGCTCCATAAAAATACTCCAGTGCATTTGGCTGTCACTGCTAAATAAACATAGATTTAAGGAACTGGACCACGTACCTTAACCCTAGAATGCTACCATTTGAAACATTTATGGGAATGGTAACCATTCGTCTCCAAGACGAACTGCGTGTAAGCATGTTTAAAACCTATTTTTAAATTAAAATAAAAGTATACTAACCACAGATGATTTCAGGACTCTTGGAACTTCAAGTTAGCAAGGAAGTATCATTTATTTATTCTCAAAGCAGTTTTTGCACAAACTAGCATGCCAGTTTCCACACATTACTCTGGAACACGTTTGACAAAAGTTGGAAGTCATTGTGTGCAAACTGTACTGGCAAAATGCACAAATGTTTCTTTTTTTACTCTCAGATTGTTTAGGAAGTTGAACGATCAAATCTTCACCAGTTCCCTTATAATTGTTCTTGTTGATCAAGGCAAAGTTGTTATGTTGTAAAACTTCTTCATCCATGCAGCAAGAATATTTTCACTTATCTTTATTGCGAGCGTTTTTCTCGATAATGCCTTTTTGGATTTTATATTATGCACATTCAATAAACTGATATTTATCATCCTGAAACATGTGAAAAAGAGGCTTTTGGCGAGTTTTCTACTATATGGCATATTGTTGGCCACCTGATATCTGAGTCCCTTTTATGTCTCAGTCCTGTTGTTCTTTAGCAAATTGTATAATATTGTGAAATGTTGTACTTCTGTTGCTTGATTTAGAAACAGATGACCACTTATCTTTACCAGTGAGCTGAATTTTACCAGGGTAAATAGAAGATTTTTTCATGATTCAAAGAATTTCGGAATTTTTCAACTTTTTAAGCATTTTATTTTTTAACTGTGTTTCAAATTCAATTTTTCAACTTTTTTAGCATTTTCGTTTTCAGCTCCATATTTCAAACTGATATTTCCATCTTCCTGTGTTTTTTTTCAAGCATTGTGTTTTTCTTCATCTTTATTATAAAATGATAATTCCTCATTTTCATCTTTGTTGCTATCTGCGAATTTGTGATTTTCAACCTCAGAAAAATCATCTTTCTCTGATTCATCCCAAGAAATAGAATTTTCTTCATCACTCTTGGACAGCCTCATGTCTATCCCAAAAATGTTCTCCGCAAAAACTCTTTTAACATCTTCAAGGCAACACAGAAATGAACCTAAGTTGGATTCTGAAATGAAATATTACAACTAACCATTTATCTGTAAGACGAATATTGTTCTAAAAATGCTACATGAGAAAATATTTCGGTAAGAAAAGGATGTCCTTATCTGTAACAGCCAATATCATATAAAGGTACCAAGTCACACGTCCTGATTCCTGTTTTAGGGAGGACAGGGCAAGGTTATTTGTTATGGGCTTTGTCCAGGAGGCGAATGGGTAGCATTCTATGGTTAAATCCAAGATTTTATCTCCTGGTGATTATTATTTGTTCTCCAAACTAAAATCCCACCTTTATGGGAAAAGGATTTAATGATGAAGATAATACATAAAGAATAGTTATGGAGCAATTTAAGGAAAAATCTTCAAATTACTTTTCAAAGAGCATAAACAGTTGTTCATTAAACATTTGCACAAGATTATATTACTATTGAAAAATAAATTGTTAAACTTTCTTTTAGATGCATATCAGGCCAGAGACTTTTTGGCCTACCTATGTATATTTAGCCATGCCCTGTATATACCAAGGATAGCATTTATATCTTCATCCATTGTCCCAAAGAAGTCTGCAATCTTCTAATGCCCCAACTATGGCAGTATAACCACTGAATACAAGTAGTTCGAACTGGGTTCGAACCCAAATGAATGAGAAGATTACATGGTTAGTTTTTGATAGTTTCCTCATGTGTAACATAAATACAAGCAGCTTCCCTTAGAAAGATGTCCACAAAAGACACCTATTTCCCTTAGAGATACAGTGCTTATGTGCTTTGCCATATTCCAACATCTAACCTAACCTAACTTGAAATCTTCAATACAATTAAGGGAAGATCAAAATACATAGCAAATTGTGAGTGATTTGAATGAAAGGGATAATGAATAACACAATCAGCCTCAGAACCGTTTACGTACAATTTATAAAATATTCTTCTTCTGAAAATTAGCACTTAGGATGGTCAAGGAATAAATGTTTAAATATGGTGGGCTAATTATTTCAATACTAAAGGTTAGTAATGATTTGCAGGAATGAAAGTTCAAGAGCGCCACCCAACTGGTATAGTGGTTAGCATCGCTGACTGTCATGCCGAAGGCCCGGGTTCAAATCCCAGAGAAGGCATGGATGTTTGTATAGTGTTGATGCAGCATAGAATGAATTTGTAAATGTATAGTGTTGATGCGGCACTTTAAACATAGATCGAGCCGAAAGTTCTCTTGTGTGATTTGGTGGAAGCGAAGGTGGTGAGACCTTCGGACCTGTCCCCCCCAGGGTGCTCTCCCTCAAAATTGGGGGTGAAATTGAGCCAAATCACACGGTCACCTGGTAAATGCTGAAGGTTACATGCAACAACAGGCATAATCTAGCACTCCTTGCAACAAGGAATTTCGTGGGTTTGGGCTGACTATGTCGGACAAGTGAGCATAAGCAACAACAAAGTTCAAGAGCTAATTCATGGCATAATCAATCAGCCAAAATACTGATTTTAATCTGAAGGCGGCAGCAAGTCCCCACAGAGCATCCTCAAAATACTTAATTCAAATTATATAATGATATCAAGCTAATTTATCTGTACATATAAAGGTCTCCTCTGCAAAATAAATTATCATCAATTAGGCTTGGTATGGATGAGAATTATTCTCCTGCCACATGAATGGTTTGAACAGCGCATCTGCAAATGGTCATACATCCATATGGACTGAGCTGGCTGTGTCTAAATACTGAAGTTTTCACTTGGCAGCATACAAATATTTCAATGGCTATTAAAAAAAAAGCCACATCAAACAGATATAAAAATCTGTATATGCTGTACATGTATATGCTCAGTGTTCTAGTGAGCATTACTAGCATAATACAATTTAGCCCTAATTAATTTTCATTATATGATACAAATAGGACTGAATGGTAGTCAAATAACTAGAAGTATTAGCTAACAGACAAATCAACTACTAAAATTGATTTTCTGGAAAAAAAAATGCATTTTAATACAATCTTGGCATAATAAAATTCAGACATAATTAATATATAAATTTATTGATTTTATGCTTACAGTAGTAAAATTATATCACTAGAAAATAAGGTCCATTATGACAACTAACATTCTATAAAAAAATTTATATATGTACACACACATGAATATACACAATAATAATTTGCAGAATGAATCTAGTTTTCATAGCACATCAAATAAAATGGAATATCGGACAACCAAAAGTCAGATAATCAAGACTTTACAGGACCTAATTTTCTTCATCTCAAGGAATATATAGTATCACAGTATCTTACACGATGATCATATCTCTCAGATAATCTTTCAGTCCTTCAAGATATAGAATTTATACTTATAAATTAACGTCATGTAGATTCAACAAAACAACAGTCACCCACCATACATAATATAGCTTCATTTTTCATGCCTAGAGCCAGGCAATCACAATCTTTCACAGGTTGTAATGAAAATGATGTCTCAAGGTTATGTTATTTGTAAAAAATCTGATTTTTCATTCATAATTAAGCACAACAGTAAACTCATAGGCAACTATTTGTTTTCAGGCTGTCTGATTTGGTTTGGTTTATGTGAAGGCTATCTACCTAAGGGAAAGATGCCTTCTTGGAGGACTTTCTAAGGGAAAATAGCTCACATACATGTTACACATGCGGAAAACCATTAAAACACCCATGAAGCCAGCCTGTTCACGGGATTCAAACCTCAGACCAAACTACCAGTGCTCAGCTGCTGGTAGGCTGTTTTTAGGTTGTTATTAAATTACATTAATTGATGTAAATAACTTGATAGACTAATTTCCATGTGATATGTTGAATTGGTATCATAGTACCAATTACGTAACCAATATTAATGAAAATCATACTGTTCTGATGAATTACCACTATTTTCTAATCTTCCATTTACCTTCAAAAACCAACACAATACAATTTCTTATAAAACAGCAATGTTAAGTGTAAATAAAATAGTCAGCCATGGGTACAAAAATTTTAAAATAATTTTAGATGAATAGATTAATTAATGATTTTAAACTTGAAAATTAATCATTTTTAATAAAGAATTAAGCTATAAAACACTGATTCAAAAGAAAGTTACCTCATACTTTAAAATGAAAAAACATGAGAAAAGATAAAAGTTAAAACTAATTTTTTTTTTAATAAAATACAAAGTGCGAAGGCAAAATTAGTTCTGAGCAATTCTAAAACCGTAATCATTCTAGATATCAAAACAAGCATACACAGAAATTCCAAAGAAGCTAATCAAGTAATCCTAATTGATATAGCTAAACAAGTAATCCCAATTGATATAGCTAAACAAGTAATCCTAATTGATATAGCTAAAAATACTACCAGCATTTAAACACATTAAACAATTAATTACAACTTACATTTGTTCATTTTGAACAGGCAGTACAACTTCTTGTTTGTTTGTAGATTCTTCCTAAAAAAATATTTATTCAATGAGAAAAGCATATAATTTGTCAACAAAAAATTTTAAATAAATTGTATTGGTAGATATTTAATTTTAATATTTTGTATTTACAGAGAGAACAACAAACAAGTCTGGTTACTTTACTGATTTGCTAGTTCATAACTTCTTTTTCATATCAGGCCTAAAGTTATTTAAGGCCCATTTTCAAACTTTGTTTACATATGCTGTCCCAGAAGAAAATAAAGAAAATTCAAGAAAAATTAATGTTAATTTCAATTAAGTTTAATTTGAGCAATGCATTGCATAAAGATGACTATAAATATGTTTCTATAATTTAAAATATAAAACAATTCAAATTTTTTAGATATAAATCTTAAAAAATGTGCTCAGAGGCAAAAATGCCTGTCCCTTTCAAGTTTTATGTTATTCAATCTCTTTGTTTTGTAACCTAATTTATTTCTTTAAATAAAGAATTTAATTATTTTAAATATGGACTGTTAGTGTGTTAAATTCAGGACAAAAATTAATTACAGAAGTTTTTTTCTCCCCTTTAGAAAATAAACTAGTTAACATTTACCTATGTCACCATGTACTAGACAGATTTACATACTAACTGGGGTAAAATAATCTCAAGGTAATGGACTTGACATAAAGTGAAAGGCAACTATTTTTATTGATTTGCTAAATTTATAAATAAAAAATTTCAATTGATTTTTATATTTTAAATTGTAGAAATACATTTATAGTCATCTTTATGCAATGCATTGCTCAAATTAAGCTTTGAATATTAATTTATCTCACATTTTCTTTCTTTTCTTCTTGGACAGCATATGTAAGCAAAATCTGAAAGTGGGCCCTAAACAAAACCATTATTTTTTGCATTTTTATGTTTATTTAATCCACTTTTATATTTGTTTATCCCCAATTTTACGATTTATACATTAACATATTTAATTTCATTAAGATGACAAAAATAAGGTCTGAGATCTGAGGAGATTTTTTTTTTTTTTTCCTAATATTTAAATCAGTGGTTCTCAATCTTTTTTTACCCCATGCACCCCTTTCACCATTGTTAGAAGATCATCCCCCCTCCTTTACAAAACTTAAAAAATAAATATATTTAAATATTTATTCAGATTTATATTATTTTCTAACATGTTTTATAAATTTACCAACAAAAATCATAGAAAATATACGTAAATACCAAAATTTGAATAAAAGTAGTTTTTTGTATTTATAAATTGAAACTAAATACTTAACAGCTAAGTAAAAGGTTGACTGCATTCCCACCTGTTCAGAACCCCTGCTCCAGACATTAGAAAGTAAAAAATATTCTTTATAGTTCTTTGAATTTCAGTCCACTGCTGCAACTACAAAATTAGCATTAAATTGCAAAATCATATTTATGTAGCAACCCAAGATATTGCCAAACAATATTTATGTGGTAACCCAAGTATGGGTGTACGGCATGTGCATTTCAATACACATACACCTTGCACAAAAAAAATTGGGACAATTCTGTACCTCCCGTTCTACTGGACCGATTGTTGAAATTTAACTTGCGTTTCCCATGTCTCAAAAGCGCCACTTAGGATATATATTAGATTTATATATAGCACTGTTCTAATATAGGTATTTTGACACACGATTGGACTTTTTCTAAAATAACATACCATTTTTTCCCCATATTTTGATGCTACAATTCAAATTATGGCTAGATATTAAATTTTGCAATTTTTTGTGAGAAATTTAAAAATTTATCTTGGTGCATTTTTTTTTCATTTTGCGCCAAGAATAATTCACTTAACAAACTTCTTAATTTATAGCAACCCATTTTTTTTTTCCATTTTTTTCATTGTACATGAGCGGGGGAAAAAATCGTTCATATTTTCAAATAATTTCAACAAAGTTCATAAACCACATTTGGCATTATTATCCCTTATAACAAATATGTTGTTACATATGGCTTTACTGGGAAGATCAACCCAAACACATAAAATAGCTCAAGTATCACACAAGAACAATGATATATAATAAAAAAGAACAAACATTTAGAGTAAGAACCAGAATAAATGAATATGGGAACAAAAGTAAAAAGTTACAAATTTAAACAACAAGGAAAAGAACATAAGAGATGTAGTCTTTGCGAGGAATTCAGTTCAAGCTCTGACAGTCCAGCATAGTTTGCTTATCTCACCATGTTTCTGAGACTCTTTATCTCGTTCTGGGTATATAAGAAGATATAAAAACTGAAAAAACTTTTTCCAAGTGTCTTGAATGTTAGCCCAGGATTGCTCTCTTGATTTTGCTGCCTGGTCAGATTTAAGAGTATCCATTAATTTCTCAAAAATATGCTTTTTAAGTGACTCTGGAGGAAGTGGTTTGCAGTCTTGTGGTTCAAGTGCTCCTCCCTTGGCTAGTGAGTTTACCTTTTTGTTACTGCCAATACCTACATGTAAAGGGATCCATTGAAAAACGATTTCTTGTTGCATTTATAAAGAAAGTTCAAAGTTTGTCTTATTTCTGAGATAATCTGAGTATCTGTGACATGATTTATAACTACAGCCTGAATGGCTGCTTTGGAATCAACTAGAATAACTGCTTTAGAGAAACAGTTGATCTTGAGGTTTTCTAGAGCTAGTGAGATTGCATGGATCTCTGCAACAGAATTCGACATGAAGTGTCCCATAGCAGTACATTGGGAAAAAAGTTTACTGTATACACCAGCCCTAGTTTATCTTGTATTTTAGAGCCATCAGTGTATATTCTAGTCGATTCAGGTTCAGTGTATTATTCATGTAACATACATAATGTGTTTACTAATATTGTAACAGGAATTTTTTTTTTTTTCCAAAGTCTAGCTGGTATTTGATATCAATATACTCAAGGGGATTACCCATGACCTTGCTAAAACTCGTTTGTTTGTTTTCATCTATTTCTTGTAATAATTTCTCACAAGCCTCTAGTGTCTTTAGACATTTGAGTCTTCATGGCACTTCATTTGCATTTGCTCGTCCATTAAGCTCTATGTGATGCTTTTATTTTAGCAAATGTACCAACTGCTTGTTTCTTGATTTCTGTAGCAGTTGGTGGGTTAGAAGTATAGCTTTGCATAGCTGTAATTGGAATAGTTTTCACCACTCCTGTGATGATCCGAAGAGCTTTTCTTTGGGCTCTTTCCATAGAGTCAATCTTCCCTTGTATGGTAGAGATTAACACCTCTTTTCCACATTTGAAACTAGGTTTAATATAAGTGTTGTAAGTTTTATTTAGGATAGGGTTAGTCTTTTCAAAATTGATGATCTCCTCTCTACTTTTTATATAACAGTATTCACATGATTAGTAAAGTTTAATTTATTGTCCAGCACTACACCTAGATATGTGGTACTAGTGCTTTTTTGAAGAGTAACATTGTCTATTTTTAATTCAAAATCTGTATTCACATGTCTCAGAGAGGAGAACTGGTAAACTGTTTTGTTTTTATTTATAACCGTATTATTTTCTTTGGACCGGGTCTGCAGGACTTCAAGTGCATTATCCATTATAACTTCAAGCTTTTTTCTTTAGTCTTCATATTTTCTGGAATTTTCTGCTTCTGTCCAAATAGCAACATCGTCTGTGAACACACAGATATTAATACCCTTAATGCTTTTTAACTTGGTTACCAAATCATTTACATAAATGTTAAAGAGAATGTAGCTGCTAGCTGCTGCTTGAGGTAGATTTAATTTACTTTCTTTGTAATTTGATTCCTGCTCGTTCCATCTGGTCTTTGACTGTCTTTGGCATAAAAACTTTGTACCAGTTATACATTTTTCCACCAATTCCATAAACTTGAAGTTTGTTTAGAAGTCTCCTAGACCATATTGTGTCGTAAGCTTCCTGGAAATCAACAAAAACAGCCAAAGAGCTTCTCCCCAAATTGAAACCTGTTTTAATTTTGTGAACCAACTTCAAAATTGAATTAGCAGTTGACATATAACAAATATTGCAAATTTCAAAATGCATCAATATGTAAATTCACATATATCTTGAGAAATTTTTAATAAAAAATCTAATTTTTTGCAGGTATGCTTAGAAATACATCTACTTTAAGATGATGGTAAAAATTTCATAGGTTATAATTCAAAATTTTTTTCAAAAAATTTATAAAAATTACTTAAAAATACAAATTTTAAAAATAAATCATAAAAAAATGGTGAATTTTATTGGAATGAACCTAAATTTAAAATTGTGAAAGAAGGAATCAAGTAAGTATAATAAAAAAAGAGATATTAATAAATATATACCAAATTCAATTAAGATGAAGGAGCTAAAATTTGGAGAGCTAATTTTTTAAAAAGTACTCATGCGATTTTTGCAAAACTTGGCACTTTGGCACAATTTGAGTTGTAGAATCAAACTATGGAAAAAAATTGGTATGTTATTTCAGAAAAAGTCCGATTTTCTGTCAAAATACCTATGTTAGAACAATGCTATATATAAATCTAGTATATATCTTACGTTGTGCATTCAGGAAATGGAAACCGCAAGTTTAATTTCGACACTCAGTCCACTAGAACAGGAGTGGCATAGCGAGGGGGGGAAAAACGGGCATCTGCCCCGGGCAGCACTTTACTAGGGGCGGCAAATTCCCTATCGTTGAATAAATACTAAGGAGATTAGAGGAAATTCAACTCCCCAAAACACTGAAGCCGAAAACATCGCAACAATACGCAGTGCGGCAACTACCATCCTTTAATTGTTAAAGAGTCATCCCATGTAAGTATCCGTATTTAACGTTTTCATTTGTGTTTACTATAGCATTCGTACTTTCTAGATTCTATCCCTTTTTCCATTAGAAAAAGAGGGAAATGGCCCTGCGTAGCTTATTTTAAGCGTATCTTTAAATTCACTCTCCATTGAATGACTATCTTTCAAAAATCCGTTGCATCTAGGATATAGCATATTTAAAATGTTGATGAGATCTCGATCTATAATCGATCCTCGAGTAAGAGAGTAGATCCTCGAGGATCGATCTCTTACTCGAGATTGCGAAAATTCGTAGAGTGTCCGTATTTATTGCTTCCCATTTTTTGGATGCACTACGGGTAGACTTAAAACCAAAATAAAATATGTGGCTGTACTGAAGCATAACGTCTTGATGGCGAAAGACACGTCATTAGGTGGTAAGAAAATTTCTTCCAAAGCAAGCATATACACTAGGGAGGAACAATTTTTTTTCTTCTTTTTTAAACTGAACTAAATCATCAAAATAAATAAACAATAATTGTTCTTTCCGACAAGAGCTCAGTTAGTTAAATTCTTATAGTGTTAGTGTTTTAAAGTTGTCTTTTAAAAGCAATTATCAAACACAGAAAAATTTTTACTTTTACGACAGTTTTTATTTTAAACAACAGATGTTACAGGATGCTTTCTGAATACACGCAGTGTGTGCATTTGGGGAGGTAAGAGCGGGATTTCGTTTTTGAGTATCAACCTATTAGTAGGTAAGATGAAATAAAAGCAGATTTCTTTGTTAGGTATATATTCTTTTCTCCTGGGAATGTGAACGAAGGGGGAGGGGTGTCAGAGATGGCCAAACAGCGATCCTTTGCTTAATGAATAACGAATGCGGACGACACCCCTACACAAAGGACGTAGGGGATCTGAATAAACAGGGAGAATTAATTCTGAGAAGAAATACATGCTAGCAGAAGACAGCAATAAATTAGATACTGTAAATCTTGTAAAGATAGTTTGATGTCGCTGTAAACTGTTATCGTCCAGATGTTTCCCGGAAGAGAAGACTTGGGAATAATTAAAAGTAGTGCAAGAAAATAGTGATTCTGTTTTCTGTTGAAAGCCTGGCAAAGCTTTGCATTTACATCTGCATTCTACTAGCCGTATTTATTTCTAGCAAAATCAGAGAACTCATTCTAAAATTTCAGGTAAGTCTTCTTAAATCTTTTAAATCATTTAACAATGAAATATACAATATAGTATAATATGTAGAGAAAATATACTGGAATTAATTGCCGTTCTTTTTCATATAAGTCTTTTAATACTTATATTGTAGTATGAAATAATTTAATTTTTAAAATATCTAATGTTTTTACCTTTCTAAATTCATCATATTGCGAGCATTTTCTGAATCTCGCTTTTTGAGATTTATTGATTAATGAATACAATGATTTTTGGGCCTGTGGAAACCTGTAATGCATGAGGTGAATGATGCCCAAATTTATTTACAAACGCAGGGATTCAACGTGCATCAGTGTGCCAAAAAAATAAGTGCTTTGCAGGCACTGCTCACAGAGAAATGAAATGAATTGGTAGAGGGTGCTATGAGTTATGCCAAAAATTTGTGTGAGGATCTTGGCATTTTAATGGAACCGCCCAGACGAATAAGGAGGAAGCAAATTTTTGACGACGGAAGTAAAGATGCAGATTTGTCCCACGAAAACGAGTTGAGAAGAAAGTTGTTTTTATCGCTGGATACGATAACTGCAAAAATTCATGAGAGGTTCCAACAGCTATGGAATTTGTCGAACAAATTTGCTTTTTTTACAACCTTCTAAACTACTGGATGTTGAAGACCAGGATTTCAATCTAGAACACGTGTTTCATGACATTGACAAAGAAGAGTTCAAGCTCGAACGCATGCGGCTAAAAACTTTTGTTGATGCTACGGGCAATAAAATAAATTAATGAATTCAAGCCTGCTGGATGTGTTAAAGTTTATTGTGAAATTTAAGCTGGAAGTTTCCCTGCCTAATATAATAATATTCCTTCGAATTTTCCTCACAATTGCCATAAGCAATGCCAGCTGTGAGAGAAGCTTCTCTAAACTGAAGATAATCAAAAAATTATTTACAATCAACAATGAGTGCATTGAGATTGACTAATCTGGCTGTTTTGGCTACTGAGCATGAAATGACTGATTCAATCGATATTGATAGTGCTATTAGAGATTTTGCGATGAGGACAAGTAGAAAACTGAAAATTTAAATTAAGAAAGGAGTTAATTTCTATTTCTAATAGATAACAAAAGAGATAATCAAGAAGAAAATTATTTTTACGAACTATTTCTTTTCAATAAAAGATTAAATAAATTGTTACCTACATTTATTTATATTAAAATATATTTTTTTATTCTGAAAGTTGTTAAAAATGATTTTATTCAATGAAAACAATATTTATTATATTTCAACAGTCAATTATGTTTTAAATAATATTTATTAATATTTTCAATTAACAATAAACTTTTTCAAAGAAATAAATAATATTACTTTTAGATAATAATTGATTAATGTTAGAATGTAAAACATATTTTCGTAATTAATTTTTTTTTCTGAGTTTGTAAGAATTTTAAATTTTGGAGAAAATAAAATTCTCTTCGCAGCTTAATACTTTCTTTGCACTAGAAAATTTCATCTTTATAATAATATCATATTTTGTAGCAGGAAGGGGCGACAAATTTACTATCTGCCCCGGCGGCAGAAACCTATGCTACGCCACTGGAGATATAGAACTGCCCCCTCCCACTTTTCGTGCAAGGGGTGCTTTTTATAATTCATAGCTTTTTTTCAATTTAGCACAACAGAATTATGCTCTTTCTAATTACTTTTTGAACTGAGTAAATTTGCTTTTGTCACAATGAACCGTAATGAGATTGTGAAGTTTACTGGCAGATGAAAAAAGCACTGCATTTCCCCTTCCCCAGAAATGTGACATTTTGTTCAGTGCAGAGAATTTTAAAATGAAAAAAAAAAAAAAAAAATGAGACAATTCACATTCTGTGAAGTGAACAATTTGCATTCTGCAAAGCTGTAGATCTTAAAAAAGTCTGAATTTTATGGAAATGCAATGTGAAAAATTGCAAGTAAGGTATTAGAATGCAGATCACAAATTGGTCTGAAGATAGCCTATCTCATTCCCAACAACTGTTCATTTTATTTACTCTTGAACAAAGTAACATTCATCAGCAAAATTCTGTGAAAAGCTGGGCTTATCCCCAAACATAATTACTGACTGGCAGAATTAACTCCAAGAACAGTGCCTGGCTAAAAAAAGAAAAACAGGGAAAAAAACTGGCAGCACTGGGTGCATTACTGAAATAGACGTAAGGATACCCAATGTTTCTCTGCAAAGTTAGCAACAAGTTCACGAATGCTCTACAAAGTTGGAAACAAATTCATAACTTTTTTGATAGGGTCGCAGATAAAATAACAAACAACAATAATTGACCAACTTGATTTCAGAATTTTGTGCAGATAATATACATTTACATGCTTTTACTATTTATTAATAACATTTGAAAATATAAACATTCAAATGTAACTATTCAATACTTTTAATTACAAAAAGTAATGAAAATAATTTTTATGCATATAAAAGGCACTTGCATATTTTTTACAGAACTTGGTAGAGGTTTGCAACAAACCCCCACCAATCATTCCAATAGAAGTTTGAAGGAGTAGACCCTTCTTTATTTTATTAGACAGTCAGCAAATAC
The DNA here is from genome assembly GCA_000611955.2 of Stegodyphus mimosarum. Lineage (NCBI taxonomy): Eukaryota > Metazoa > Arthropoda > Arachnida > Araneae > Eresidae > Stegodyphus > Stegodyphus mimosarum. The sequence continues at coordinate 53,294 of KK117332.1, forward strand.
AAGGAATGGATAAACTGTGTGAAAAATAAGCCCAAATTTGTACCATTCCTCCTAGTGCAAGTCTGAAAGAATAGATTGCCCTTATTTTGCTTAGATAATCAACAGATGGATTGGCTTATAGAGAGCTAATCAAGTTAACATAAAATGAAGGTGAGCTTCTCGTTACTGTGTTGCAACGTCACTATTATCACTGACTGGTGCTAAATTGCACTGTTTGACAACAGTTTTAGTTTCGCAAAAATGGTTAATAAGAAAATATGCAAGTACCTCCCCAGCACAATAAACATAAAATTCTCCTTTTAGTTATAACTGTAAAAACATGATGATAAAAAAATACATCAGGATTATAAAAACATGTTAATAAACCATATAATTCAATGGCACTGAAAAGATCCAAGCATTAAAATATGGCAAAACAGTTTAACTTTTTTTATATGTGGGACGAAGATGTGAATGTGTGTGAAGTATTTCAGTGCTGTATGAAAAGAGTTGAATTAATTTAGTTCTACATTGCACATCCCACCAGCATAGAACATTTTTAAAGAACGATTAAGAAATACTTCAAATAGGTACATTATACTGTTATAAAGTCAGAATGGGGCAACGTGCCAACACTAAGCTTTGTTTTAAACTGGAAAAAAAAAATCTTTGGAAGCATTTGCACTGATAAAATAAATTTTTAGCAATGCTATTAGGATTATAACTTTATCACACAGTGAAATTCTGTAATTACTTTGGGGAATCATTTAATATTTCCTAATTTAATTTTTTTAAGTTTTTTAACATGTTTAATAAACCTATAAATTCTGGATTTCTTACGTTTCATTTTCATTATAATAATTAGCTTACTTTTAAATAATTTTAATGTTACTTTCCCTTTTAATTTCCTTAACAATACACTCAAATGCAATCCTATTCCAAAATCCAAACTATAAGACCAAACTTTTGAATTACCCTAAGATTTGCTGAACTTCGGGAAAATTTAATTTTTGAAATTAAACAAAGTCGAATTATGTTGCTCAGCAACATTGATAATGTTTTTATACTGAACTATCCTTTTTTTACTTCTTTGTATGAAGTAAAGGAAGTATTGTAATCAAGGAAAAATCCTGGGTACCATATTTCAACGAAAATATCCATTTTGACCACTATCAGATGCAATTTACTGATGTTTTTGTATAACATCGGTCAGAATAAAGGACTCTTTTTCCACAAACAAATTATAAAACTTATTTAAAACGGATCCAGAAGAGATTTTTTCATGCCGTCTGTATGTGTATGTACGTGTGTATCTTGCATACCTCAAACACAAGTAGCCTCAGAGCGTTGAAATTTTGTATATAGGACTGCTATAACATGTAGTTGTGCACTCCCATTTTTGGTTGCAATCAGCCACACCAAACGTATACATATATATCTTTCTATTACTCGGCTCAGTGCGCTCAGATTTTTTATTCTCATATGTTGGTAAATTGTGCATTTTTTGCTTTAAAAATTATTGAATTATGTTGCTCTTATCTTCTGGTTAAGGTTTTTATGCCTTTAGTTAATTTGCATGCAATAGTTGTAGAATTATCAACAATTTAGAAGTTATTTACGTGTGGCTGGGCCTAATTCTTTTTCTTTTTTTTAACTATAGCAGCCATATTTGTTTACATTTGAAACTTATCAGAATAATGAATTAAATCTTTCTGCACCTTCAGTGTCTTTTTGCTGAGCAGGACCAAAAGGAAACTTTTAGTTTTGTGCACTGTAAAATCTGCCTTCTTGTCTGCCGGTCGAAATGCTTGTTTTTGCGTAGAAATTGTAATTTTAATTTTTTTTTTTAATTTTAATTGTCGTAACTCTATTTGGTGTTTTATGTTTTTGTACATCTTTCAATTTTTGATGAAAATATTTTGATTTTTTATGTATTTTGCCTTGTTGCGAACTGAGAACTGAATTAATTGAATGAGAAATATATCTCTAATGAAATTCGAGGAAATACGTTTAAATGAAATGAAGATGAAGGAAAAAATGCATATAATTTAATATTCTGTACAAGCGTGGTGTACACATCAGCTTTTAAAAAAAAACTGAGCTACTTTAAAACATAATGATAATGATTTAGTTATATACTAATTATTTGTGTTATTACTACATTTCAGTTACATATACACTTGAAATGTTGATGCAAATCTTCAAGCACAGTATTTTTCTGAAATAATTAGTATGAATCCTAAAATGTAAAAGTTATATAAACTTTCATTTCTGATCCAGAGATTGCTTCATGAATTTTATTTTTTTTCCCATGATAAAATTATTGCTCTAATAATTATAAATCCGTCTTTATATGATACACACATTTCAAAGGTGAACTAGAAAGCACTGATGACAAGATACAAACCAGCCATTAAAAGATTGTAAAAATATCGAAAAAATGCAGGTGAAACTATTGCTGTCAATCTAAAAGGGTCATGATGAATGTTCAAAGAAGAATTTAGTTTATAAAAAGTCTCAAATCATGTTATTTTTATTAAAAATTTAATAAAAAGGAAAATTTATTTCTTATGCTAAAGACAAGCAGGAAGAAAATGCACTGAATGCTGCAAAAACATTAAAACATCAAACAAGCTTTGAAATGCTTAGGTTCTGTCATCACTGGTGCTGAGACATAATTTGCCAAGTATGAACCAGAAACTATGTATCTTATGGCATCAGAAAAGTATCAGGAGTAAGCTGTCTTTAAAAAATATAGCTTTCCAGGAGCTTAGATAGAGAGAGAATAGAGTACAAAGTCTGAGATCTGGACCCATCGAGACTTCGGCAATTCTGGATTTGGGATTTTTTCGGATGTTAGATCATTTTAAATCTATTAACATGGCATGTAGGGAATTATAAGATTAAAAATATGAAATCATGATTTATGAAATAATGAAACAGTTATGATCTAAAGAGTATCAAAATTTACAAAAAAAAAAAGAGCTTAATATTTATATGTTAACTTTATTAAACATTTTTGTCAGTGTAAGTTGTTTAAGTTGCTTCGTTTTTTGTGCTAATACTTTAATTCTATAGACATATAATTTCTTGCTTAGTTACTAAGTTCCATTGTTCAAGTTCTGTAACTGCTGTGTTGAGAATTCCGACTAACTTGTCAATCGAAATTTTTTCTTTTTCAATAACCTCTCTCTCACTTTCTTCACTATCAGTAGTGGTACTTTCTAAACCTAGAACAAAACTACAGATTTCGCTGTCCTTTAATTGATTGATGATTGGGGCATTGTCATTGCAATGAAAAACTTCTGTTTAGCTCCTCTTCTTATCTATATTCTGCCGCCTGGTGCAGCCTTGCGAGCTCTGGCGCTGATTATGGCTTTATATGAATAACAAATCAGTTATTCTTAATTCAAATAGCACTAAATACACTGCTTGACACTGAAAATGCAACATCAAGGAGTGGCCAGAAATTTATGCAAATTTTAGAGTAGACGCACATCACTGAGTTATGTGAATGATGTGAAATGCGCAGCTCTCCAAAGCACGTGAAGTAAGATATAAGGGAAGGAATGTGCAGAATGGGCAATATTCGTGTCGTTATTTCTGCCAGACGAATTATCGAAGAAAGTTGGTTTTTGTCCTGGAAGATAAGTGTAATAGGAGAGAATGCTAGGCTGCAGTCAACAAAGGCACTTCAAGCAGATAGACAATTATACGAGGGGTATGGTGATCGGACTGAGAGGGGCGGGTTTGTCCTTACGTCAAATCGCAGCTGATACCCACATGGATGCAAGCACGGTGCATCGGCTATGGCGAACATGGTTGAAACAAGGAAATGTGCGAAGAAGGAGGAGTGCATGTGCAGCCAGAGTGACGTCAGCATGCATGGATCGACGCATCCGCCGACAAGCTGTGGCGGTCATTCACTTGTACTGCACCTGGATATTCCCGTTTCGACCAAAACCATTTCCTGTCGATTGATTGAAAGTGGCCTTCACTCACGGCGTCCGTTAAGAAGACTGCCATTGAGCCCACAGCATAGATGTCAACTTTTAGAATGGTGCCAGAGTGGAGCAATGTGGATGACAGAATGGCAAAATGTCGTGTTGGGGCGCAATTGCCTACGATTCAAGGTCACCTCTAGTTCGTATTCAGGGCACTATAACGGCCCAACGATACTTGGATAATGTACTGCGGCCGGTGGGAATCCCCTACCTTCAGGGGCTGCCTAATGCAATTTTTCAGCAGGATAACGCAAGACCACACAGTGCTCGCATCTGCCAAAATCCTCTGCAAGGTATACACAGATGCTTCTCTGGCCACCGTACTCTCCTGGCCCATCACCAATCGAACATGTGTGGGATGTGATTGGACACCGTTTGCAGACGCTGTCCCTTCCTCGTTCAGAAGACGAACTGTGGCAAATGGTTGAAAGGGAATGGAGAGCCAACCCTCAGGACATCATCCACACTCTTATTGACTCTATGCCTAGACGTGTTTCTTCATACATCGCTATCCGCTGTGGTCCTACATCCTACTGAGCCAACACCATTCTCGCTCTGTATTCTATCATTTTGAAATAAAGACCACTTACTGCTGCTTGCTGTCTCTGTCGTTTTTCCAAATTTCATCACTTTCTGCCCACTCCTTCTTGGTGTTGCATTTTCAATGTCGAGCAGTGTATAATCTTTTGGCCTATGAGTATCATTAACAAAATCTATTTTTAGCATATGGAAAGAAATTGTTGTTAAATCTTTTCTCATCAACATTTTAGCACATTTAACTTAAATCTGTAATTGTATAATAATCTTTGTTATTCAATTACTAATATTAAAAAATTGTTTAGGCATTGCTGCATGGGTCATCACTCAAGTTGTCATGATAAAAGGATATAAAGTATTAGTTGGTGCAAAATCAGCAATGTTTCTATGTAGAATGTTTTGGTTTAAGATTAGGCCAAGTAGATACGCAGCTACGGAGTCAAATCATTATTCACTAAAATGATTATTTCTTCAATAATGCGGCACTTTATTTAGTACCAAATTGAGATTAAGTATCGTGAATCCCCAAATGTTTTATTATGAGAAGGGAAAACAACAAATGGGCATGCATAAAGCATACCCCTCCCCTCAAAAAAAAATCCTAAAAAAATTTATTGGTTGTGGCTTTGATGTTCGGATTTTAGATCATTCCACATACTGGACATCCGGATCTCAGACTTTGTACTGCATTAAATTTTTACAAGCTTTTATTCATCACAAAACTAATCCAAAGCTTCAAACTAACACCAGATAATATCATTTGCGTGCTATAAAGCATTGGTCTCCAAAGTGGGGTATGCATACCTTAGCGTGTATCTCAAGTAGCAAAGTGCTACTTGCGATACACCCAAGACAATGACTGAGAAAGTAACTGCACATTTTGAAAGATAATAGTGATGTGGAACAAGAATTTATAAAAAGGGATTTTCAGAAATGTTTTCACCATTGGGTGATTTTGCTTCTTAAAATAAATTAAATGTGAAACAATTTAAAAATGCTTGTATTATATTTACACATTTAAAGAATCTGAAAACAGAATTTTGAAACCCATTTACAGATCTTCCAAGTATTTAAAAGAGAATTTCAATACAAAATGAACCCATTTGCTGAAATTGTTAGAATAATTCATCACAATCCGAATTTAAAGAAAAATCTCTTAATAATTAGTGTATGGGATTACAAACTGAATATTCAGATTTAATAAACACAGCAATGAATGCAATCTTTACATTTGGTTCTAAAAGCCTCTGTGAAGTAGTGCTTTCTGCAATGACAATAATTAAAGCCAAATACAGAAATAAAGTAGAATTAGAACTAGATACTTAAAATTCAATAACAAAGCATATCAAACCACATTTTTATATACAATCACATTGCTCATATCTAATTCAAAATGTAAATTTGTAATTAAATTTCAATGTATGTATGCCCAACTCTTCTTTTATGCTTATCAATAAGAATAAATACACATTTTTAGAAGAATTTTTTGTTTTAGCATGAATCCCTTCCCCCCCCTCCCAAAAATTTTTTTTAATTCTAATTTTGATTTTGACACTGTCAGTCAATTTATGCCCACACCTGTTTTAGTGATTTGGTCTACTTCATCAAAGAATTTGCAATGTTAAGAACGAATGCTTCGACAAAGCAGGAGTGCTCCACCACGCCGAAGACAGGCATCCATCCAGCCTTATGCGCATGCGCAAAATAGCTGTCAAGCAGGTGTCAAAGGTCGAAGATCACGTTTATTGAATTCAAACTTCTGAAATCATTTCCCCCCCCCCCATCGAATCGATGTAAATTAAATCGCTGATCAAAATGTGATATGGATCAATCAACAGCAAGTGAAAGAAAAAATTCATCGAATTGCTTAGCACTTCCCAAGTAAGTTTCAAACCTAGTTCAAATTATCACAAAAACTTTCCCAAAGTACAAATCTTATTAGTTCTTTAGTTTCATATCATATTTCCCTCAATTTCCTGTACACCTCGCAATTTCGCAATGAGAATTCGTCCCTCCTCGGTATATTGGCATTGTAGTGAAACTGATTTACATTACATCTATGAAACCTTTCCTTCTTTACATAGAAATTCTTTAACTTCATGGCTTGTTTACTTTGTATTCCAGTGGTTACGGGGAATACACGAATTTTATTATCACTTTTTTCTTTTATCTCATTGTACTTCAACTTGAACACAGCATTTTGTTATTCAGTGTCAAAGTGTTCAGTTCATAGGATGCAATAAATAATTTTAATAAAATTCTAAAAGCTGATTTTTTTTAATGGTTAAATTTCCAGTATAATTTATATTGATGATAACTTTTTACTATTAAAAAGGGTAATAGTGTGTTAAATTTTTGGTTTAGAAAAGTTCTAGTAATAGTAAAAATAATAGTTCTAGTGATAAAATGCCTAAACAACATAAAAATATTCCGAAAAGACAAACAATTTTGTTAGAAAGTAAAATAAAAATCTTAGCAAAACTTTTGGTTTAAATGACGTCACTATAACAATAATAAAAAAAAATTTGATGTGTACACCACATGACTTCCTTGTACGGACTATTAAATTATATGCAATTTTCCTGCATTTCATTTAAACATACTGAATTAAGACTTAACGAATTTTGAATTAAATCTACTTTGTTGATAAAGCATAAACTACAACAGAATAAATGCACTCCTTAACGTTCAATACATTTATTTACCATAGCCTCACTTTGGTGGTAGGTTCAGTTTACAGCATTACATCTCATTCATTGTATAACTCAAAGTGAGCAAAAATTATAGCTTTTGAAAAATTACCACAAGTTCTATTCAAATACTATAATAAATCTAAAATGATGTGTAAAAGAAATTAAACAAATAAAAAAGAAACAGTTTTTCACAGACGATTCAGCTCTGCTTTCTTAATGCGCATGCGCTACTAATTAATTCAGTTCTCACTTTGAGGTAAGGAAAAATACATAACAATTCAAAATATTTTCATTAAAAATTCAAAGATATAGAAAAACATAAAACACCAAGTACAGGTCAAAAAATTAGAAAAACAATTTTTACAATTACAATTTGTACGCAAAAACCACCTAATAACTTAAATGATAATTCCAGAATGAATCAAGCATTAATTTAACTCGCAATAATAAAAGAAGACCTTACTTTGTTGTTGCGAAGCTGTTTCTCTAGATTGGCAACAAATCCACTATTCTGCTAAGCTTCAAATGTAAACAAATATGGCCGCTATCATAACCAATAGTTAGGCTTAGCCACACTTAAAAAGCTTTTAAACTGTTGATAATTCCACAATTATTGCATGCAGATTAACTAAGGGCATAAAAATCTTGATCGAAAGATAAGAACAGCATAATTCAATCATTTTTAAAGTAAATAATGCACAATTTACAAACTTATAAGAATAAAGAAACTGAGCTCTCCGAGTCAAGTAACAGAATGGATATACATATATTTATATACTTTTGGTGCAGCCGATTGCAACCAAAATGAGAGGTGAACATCTACATGTTATAGCAGCCCTATATACGAAATTTCGACGCTCTGAAGATACTCGGAGGCTACTTTGAGTTATGCGAAATACATACATACATATGTACGTACGCACAGATGCCATGAAAAAATCTCTCCAGAATCCATTTTAAATAATTTTATAATTATTTGGGGGGGAGAGTCCTTTATTCTGTCTTTACATACGGATGTCACTCAAAAACATCATTAAATTGCATTCAATAGCGGTCAAAATAGATATGGTATATGAAATAGAAATATGGTACCCGAAATTTTTCGAGATTACAATGCTTCCTTTTTACTTCATACAAGGAAGTGAAAATGAGAATTCCATTCAACAATCAATAATTTATGGATCAAAACTCAGTTCCAAAACATCTTCTTATAGCTGAAATGCTATCTTAGAGAAAACGGAAAAACACATAGTATTTTGGATAGAAGGTTTACTGAAGAAAATAATACCTATTGATGGGAAAATTATAAAAGAGAAAGCACTTAGCATATACAACCAACTTCAGGAATTGGAACCATCAACAAGTCTTCAGGGAATGAAGCACTCCCTGAAGAGACTTTGGAGTTTAATGCAAGTGACGGATGGTTGACAGGTTTTCTAAAAAGACATGCATTTCACAATGTAAAAATAAAAAGAGAAGTACTATCAGCAGACAAAAATGCTGCAAAAAGCTTTCCAGATAAACTAGCAAAAACAATTGAACAGGGTAGTTATACTTACAGTCAAATATTTAATGCCGATGAAATGGGATTATTCTGGAAGAAAATGCCTAGAACACATATAGCAAAATCTGTAAAATCAGCTGATGGTTTTAAAGCAGCCAAAGACTTGGTGACATTCTTGCTTTGTAGCAATGCATCTGGAGATGAAATTTTAAAGCCTCTGTTAATCAGCAAATGTCTTATGCCGTGAAGTTTAAGAGGTAAGAACATTAAACAACTTCCGGTTCATTTGATGGCGAACAGAAAAGCATGGACGATAGCTGATCTGTTTGCAAAGTGGTTCAACAACTATTTTGTTTCTGAGATCCAGAAATATATGAAACAAAAAGGTTTGAAATTTAAAATACTTTTGCTCATTGATAATGCGCCCAGGCACCCAGTGCTGGATCACACAAATATTCAAATGCTGTTTTTGCCGCCTAATACCAACTTGCTGATTCAGCCACTTGAGCAGGGTATTATAGTGCATTTAAAATGCACTACACAAAGCAAATGTTTAAATATATTTTAGATTCAGTGGAAGAAAGAAAGTTGACTGTTGTGGAAGCATGGAGAAATTTTACGATTATGGATTGTATTACACATGCTTCTTTTGTCATCAAACAATCACGCCAATTGACCTCAAATGCTCGGGCAGCATGCAATTGGTGGCAAAGGTTTTAACAACATGCAAAAGGCTGACATCCAAGAATGAGAGAAAGTCCTTTGGAGGAGGACGATTTGATAGAATTTATGAAAATTTTATGATAACAAAGATGAATGGAGTCGATAAAGATAAAGTCAAAGGTGAAGTTCAGCTATTAACAGTTGATTTAATTGGCGAGGGTTTGCAATTTGCTACAAGTACAGGACATTTTCTTACTCATGTTCCTGACATGGAGCAGGCATTAAAATTTCAAACTAATCTTAAGTTTTGTGTATCTGGATATCAAGAATTATATAAGCAATTTCAGAAACTAAAAAAAAAAATCGCTAATAACAGAGTGTGTAACAACAACAAAACCAACACAGGCAGTTAATAACAAACGAAATTCTTCATTGGAATCAAACCCAACAGTTGTGGTCTATTAATAATAGCATTTTGATCCAGTTCATAATAAATGTACAAGCTTGTTATCAAGCAGCAATGAATAGTTGCAAAATTGTTTTTATTCCTAATTTCAATTTAAATTTTTATCTGTACTTATGGACTAAATTTTCAATGTACACTAATTTTTTTTTTGGTGTTGGTGTGTGTGTGCGTGCGTGCGTGCGTTCGTGCGTGCGTGTGTGTGTGTGATAAAAATGAATTGTTTTTGTTTCATAAATATGTAATATGCATTTCATTATTACTTTTTTTGCATGTTTTTTGGGGGAAAATATTTACGGTTTTTCATCTTACACATCTCACACTTCATCTTTCACCTTAAAATAAATAAATTATATATAATTTGATTCTTGACTAAGCACATATATCTTATAATTATTTTCATGGTAGGGAAATGTGATGAAACAGTTTTGAGATCTCCACTATACAGAGTTTGGGGTTAAGAATGATTAAGTATTAGACTAGAATGTTAACACCATGGAGGCTAGTATTTGTCGCATAATAAAAGCACAAAATTACTGCGCTAAGCAAAACTTTAAAACCTTCCTAAAGGGAAAAAGTTCTATAATTGAAAATTCACCCCATTCATACCATTTATTTCGCTGTTTCCCAAAATGAAAATGGTAATAAAAGAAACTCTTATACATGATAATAAAGCCCTATAAGTTATACAATTATGGTCATCAAACTCACTTTAAAATTGGATGGGCAAAAATTTACATATATATCAATTCAGCATGCTCTCCATTCAACACAAAAGGAAAACTTTTGATTTTTTTTTTTTTTAGTAAGTAAATGATAGTTTAAGCTCTATGTTAAAAATCTGATCACTTTTATACGTACTATGCAGGCACACACACATACACATATTAAGTCACATTAAACTGACAGAAATCTACCTTACATTTAATAATTTTTTTAAATATGAAATCTCTCTTAAAATAAAAAATCACTAAGTAACTCTGATTTAATTACTGATCAATCACCTGCTTCTATAATACAACTACTCACATTAATTTATTTTTATGAAAATATATTGAATATTCAATTTTTATGGAAATACATTACATGGAAATAAAGATTCTTCAAACTTATTACTAGTACCCAAATTTGAAAAATTATTACACACTAACATTAAAAATTACTTATTATGAAACATAAAAACCTACCTGCACTACTTTACGCTCAGATGGTATATTGACAGATGCATTTGTAATGGGTTTAACTGATGTTACATTCGATGTCACAGGTATGCAGTTTGAAGTACTTGATATGACTGAAGTTTTTATAGATGTAGCACATACACTGACAGCATTAATGTTATTTGTAACATTACTGTTACTTGTAACGACAGATGCAGGTGAACATGTAGTAACAGATGTAGTTAAAGTTGCTGGAAATGAATTGATGACAGCAGATGAGTTTTCATTTTTAGCTGTAGAATGTTGACTAGAAGCTTCACACGATTCATCACGTTTTTCAATAACTATTTTACTTTTACTTTCTGAAGAAGAACTAAAAGTAGGTGGGGCCCGTGCATTAAAAGGAGTAGGCACTTCTCTAAAGAAAGAAATATTATTAAAATTAGTTAAATTATAATGCAAACCATACCTATATTAATAATTTACATCCATTTTTAATTTGATATTATGGCAAAAACTTAGATGGACATTTCACAGCTTATCTGCATTTTTAAATCAGTTACATGACAACAATCAAGATGGCTTCCTTCCCCCCCCCATATACAAATTTAAAAAACTCTGTTCTGAATCAATCAGGCTTACCTGAAGTCCTTTACTGCTTCTGACTACATGGTTCTCTTCAAATTAAAAAAATAATAACAGTTTTGGTACCATTTTAACCCTCTCAGCGTTACGGCCGGATTTTTCCGTATAGAAGGCTGCCTTCTATATTCGTTACACATGAAAATTTCTGTTATTTTTTAATATATCTGATTTCGGTTTGGATTTATATTGGAAGAAAAGAAATCAAAGTACAAAATGAAAGAGTCATTTTTTAATTAAAATCAAGAAAATAACACTCGTTCATGACATGTTGAGGAAGTTTGAAATTTCAAGGCTAAACCCGTAACGCTCGGAGGGTTAATAAGAATAGTACAAGTTTCATCAAACACCTAATTTACCTGATTTCTCACCTAAATGCTCAGTGTTAAAAATGCAAACTAAAATATTTTAATATTAAAAAAAAAAAAAAAATTCGAGATTTTCAGACATCATCCCGATTTCAAAAGGTTTCCTTTGATAACAAGTCCACAAAAAAATTCCGTTGATTTATAATGTGTAATTTGGATCCTGATTATTATATAATTTTGATGGAATATATATTTAATATTTAATACATTATTCTAACTTTTGAGATTTTTAATGTTTCTGGAATAATTGCAATTAATTTCTTTATTCTGTTAATATTTTATATTGTTGATAATCCAAACAGGTTTAAAAAAAAAGCTTTTATGTGTCATTAAAGTGCATTTACAAATGATGAAAATAAAATTAATAATTATATATATATAATAGCTTATAGCAATGGTAATTTAAAGCAAATTATTTATTGATCTCTATGTGAAAACATATAGAGAAAAAATGAATATAATCACATATTTATTAATAGCCTTGATAAAAACAAAATAATTTTAATCTATCATATGTAAATTAACACTACATAAAAAGTATTTACCCAATATCAGGAGGAGGTGGAATAAATAATGGTGTTATCCTTCTTCTCCCATCTGCTAATCGTGTTTCAATTTGTTTATCTGTCGGACCCTAGATATGCATTAAAAGAAATAGTTAAAAATATAAAATCTATTACTCTGAAACTTTGAAATACAGGTACATTATAAAATATATTAATGCAACAATTAAAAGGGTTAACAGTTTTAATTTACAATTCTTAAAAAAAAAAAAAAAACTATCCGTCCCCCCCCCCAAAAATGGAGGGGAAGATTCAAAATAATGCATGAAATTCACAGTCAGACTCAGGTCTTTTAGGATGGACTTTTCAACAATATAATGTGCATAGGCTTAGAAAATGCACATAAACTCATCATTTAATGAAAAATGACCAATGCAATAAAAAATTGCATTTAAAGAAAATTATTAAAGGGAAATGGAATCATCTTGCATATTTCCATGTTTAATGAACTATATTATTCTCACTATTTTTAATAACAACAAATTAATATGCTTTTTATAGATATTGAAAAATGCCAACAAAATACAATTTGTTATTGCTTTATATATTCATAACTACTGTACAGAATGATGTAATACTTTTGGAGATTTTCAGTCCCCCCCTTAGAAAAAGTAACTTAAATGGCATTAAACATATGGTACATTTTTTGGGGGTGGGGCCGCATACAGTGGGCTGGGTTTATCAGTTAAAACAAAACTTCAGAGCAAGGCATGACTTTGCCTTAATTAATACACTTACTTTACACACAGGAAAAACTATAAAAATCCTGCAAAACAAACTTCTTTAGCTAAAAGGAATACAAACTAGGAAAAATTACTGGTCTTTTATAACCTCAATTATTCAACCACAACAACTTATTAAACACAATTAATGCTTATTAACTGAAAATACCCGGCCTATCTATACTATTAAAATCTGTATGCGTCTGTTTGTTTGCTTGTGGCATAACCTCCTCCAGAACGGCAGGTAGTTGAGCTTCGAGAGAGGTACCCCCCGGATTCCAAAAATTTATGGGAAGCCATTTCAACCATCACTATCTTCATAACACTTTAATTAGCCAAGATATTAATTAAAAACTCTGAAAATTTTTGCCCACATTTCTCTCAGTGGCAACAGCCTTGCACTCTGGAGATAAAATTCTGATTTATTTCGAAAAGTGTTGCCACTGCTCACTTTCAGATCCTAGAGTTTCTTAGTAAAAAATTTCTAAGTTTGACAAAACATGAAATAAAAATACCATTGCCAAACATTAAATATGTTATTCCTGATTTCAAAAATTCCTGAAAAGCCATTTTGACCATTACCATTTTCAAACGACTTTAATCAGCCAAGATAGTAATTAAAAACTCAGAAAATTCTAATTTTCGCACTTATTTTTCCGAAAGGCAGCAATCTTGCGCGCTGGAGATATAAATCTGTTTTATTTCAAAAAGTGTTGCCACTGCTCGTTTTCAAATCATAGAGTTTGTTAATAAAAAAACTTGTGTAAGTTTTTTCAAAATATGAAATAAAAATAGCACTGCCAAACTTTAAACATACTATTATTATATAAGGTCATAGTCTGACATTAAAAAAGGCATGCGATTACATGTGACATCATTGTATGTCGAACATTTTTCCTTAATGTCAGAATTTTAAATAAATAGCTGCTGTTGGCAACTTTTTTTGTTTCAGATTAGTGTAACTGACATGATATATTAATGCCAAGGTGATTCTTTTATTGATATCGAGAAAATGTTATATGGCATTAAATTTAAATAATGACATCATACATATTAACCTGAAGTGTCAAAAGTTTTTGTTTCCTGGTTTGGCAATAAAAAAAAATTATTTACAAATTGGTTGTTGCTTGGAAAGAATGAACTTATTTCATTCATACTCAAATGTTTTTATACATTTGCTTTCCGGGGTACATAGAATTTATAAATTTTGCTTTGGCTGCAGCCCACTAGTAATTAATTAAAATAAGTGAAGAAAGTCTGGGATCAGAAAAAAACTGCATGAAGTACTGGCAGATTTCAGAGCTCAAATACATACTATATAGAAAAGAAAGTGCTAACAAAAATGGTAAACCCCTTCATAAAATCTAAAAATTCTAATACTAAACACAAACATTCTTCTGCAGAAGGAATAGAATATTTCATAATGAAATTTCTCAAAAAAAACATTAGTTTCAAAAAGTTCTATTTATTAAAAGAACTTTTCATGAATTTCTGCGACAAATTAAACATTTTTTTAAAATTAAATATA
>KK117332.1:68176-105507 GCA_000611955.2 Stegodyphus mimosarum
ATAAGGGCTAAAAAAAATCACAGCTCAAAAATCTATATTTTCAAGAACCAAAAGATTCTGTGCCACATACAGAACTAAAAGGAATTTTGAGCTGTGTTTGAATTAATACTAAATTTTGCTAGCATAATGCATTTAAATATTCATAACATACACATTTAAAAATGAGTTGCATTGATGAGTTGATAAAAATAATTAGCTGCATTTCAGTCTCTTCTTAACCCCTTAATAAACCAATAAAAATTCAGAAGGTGGTCTTTCTTTCACCAAATTTTTTAATTCTTTATTTTAACTTATAACCTCTTTCTTTAACTGAAAACTTTAGCAATGAAAACAGGTTAAATGCTATAGATTTTAAATTTAAAATAGCTACAGCATTGCACCATACATAAACATTCAGTCAAATAATAGACTATTCCCCTAAGATAACCAGTTTCTCATAAGTTTTAGAACTGAAAATAGTTTTTGGCATTTCAAAGCAATAAATTTTTCCGAGCTATTAATTTAAACATATACCATAATGTTATTAATAAATCAGAGATATTTATCAAAAAGTATTTACTAGATGCATTTTAGGGTTTTACTTTAATGATTTTATCTGGCTCAAATAAAAATCCCCCCCCCCGACACAGTTCTACAGAGTTGCACAAATTCGCTTCCAGCAAATAATAATGGAAGAATTACAGTATTTACACGAGAAGAGAAATCGTTAAAACATTATTTTATTCTCTCAACTTGGAATCGAACTTTCCTGGCCATTTTTAACTGGTGGGAGCTTTGCAGCCATCAAATCCAGAGAGATTAGCAATAATTTTAAACTTTTACTAAACATACAATACATTAAAAAAATTATGAAATTTATTTTATCTTAATCATTGTAATGCACACAGAAAAAATGCATTTAAACCATTTCAAAAAGTAGGTTATGTTTTCAAAAGAAGTATCAGATATGGAAAAAATTGTTCATTCTGCAACAGAATCTTAAAACAATATATCATTCACTGTAAATATAACTCCCATGATGTTTCAAAAGTAAAACGAAGAGTTTTTTTGTTACTTATACTGAAATCAAAAAAACGTTTAATTAATATATACTTCATTTATTATAAAATAGAAAAACACAGTGTGATGGCTTTTAAATCATATTATTTGTATTTTAAATGCAATCAAATTTCTATAGAGAAGCATCAGAAAACAATTATATTTCTCAAAAGTAGCTCAATTACAAGTGGAAAAAAAATAGGTTAATGAAACTGCATTAAATATGAGATGAATAAAATACTTTTGACAAGAAAAATTTTAAAGATTACAACAGGGTTGCCACTCAAACAGGAGAATGAAATTCCCTGACTTTTCCAGGTTTTCCAGGTGTGTTTTAAGAAAATTCCAGTCTATCTGCGTAATGCACTTTGGCTGTGCTGAGAGGTAAATTAATTATGGTACCACTTGAAAACACAAAAATTTTCCAATTAGATGTGACTTATATATTATCCTCAAAGATTACTATTATAACTATAATAGGAGTTGTTTTCTCCACTGAAGAACTGAGATCAATGCACTTTGGCTGTGCTGAGAGGTAAATTAATTATGGTACCATTTGAAAACACAAAAATTTTCCAATTAGATGTGACTTATATATTATCCTCATTACGTGATGTGACTTATATATTATCCTCATTATTAAGATTACTATTATAACTATAATAGGAGTTGTTTTCTCCACTGAAGAACTGAGATCAGAATCTGCTCAATGTGGATAAAATTTTTTTTGGCTGACATTTTGCAGCTAAACGAAAGAAAGAAATCTATTTAATGAAAATTTTTTTTGGCTGACATTTTGCAGCTAAACGAAAGAAAGAAATCTATTTAATGATATTTTAAAATAAATTTAGGTATTTAATATTTTTTAGCTGAATACATAAGCAAAAAATATGTGCATTGAATTTTGTGATGTTATGTCATCATACTGCTAGAGTTAGTTTCAGGATTATGCCAGAGAAAATTTCCTGAAATTTGAAAGATTTATTTAATAATAACAAATAAATTTATGGCGAAGAAGCGACATTAAATAATATGAATAACGTTAAAATAATTTAAAAACTGAATTACAATAATCAATGATATTTTGGTGAATATAGTTATATTAAAGGGTTAGCCTAGATGACTGATTACTATTTTTTTATTTTACTGCAAAATGACAAGTAAGGCATTTCTTAAAAAGAAAAAAAAAGTATTTAAATGATTTTGCGGTAAAATCCCACTATACGCTATGGTCTTGGCACGATTTTTGAAAATTGCCGCCAACACCAAAATGGCCTGTTTGCTGCTCATCATAATGTCGCCAAATCCCGTGTGTACCGTACATGGAGGCAATTCTAACCTCCATGGTACCCGCTATACTAGGATTAAACCGATTTTGTTTCATACAAGAATACATATTTTCTTTAGTTCAACATGCACTGCACATGCACATGCGAGTATTTCGATTCCCGAGGTTACTGGGAACCAAAGTTACTGAAACTTGCTTTGCCTTTCTAAAAGGCAATCTGTTTGGAGCTGCCCGAATGACGCTAACGTGCGCCAAGAAAGTGATCGGCTTCCAATGTTGGCGCAAAACTCGCTTTCTTGGGGCATCGCTGTATGAAATTCCCTGACTTTTCCAGATTTAGACTAAAATATTTGAATTCCCTGACTTTATGGAAGTGATCGGCTTCCAATGTTGGCACAAAACTCGCTTTTTTGGGGGATCGCTATATGAAATTCCCTGACTTTTCCAGATTTAAACTAAAATATTTGAATTCCCTGACTTTTCCCTGACTTTTTTGGTCAATTTTCGAATTCCCTGACTTTTTCCGGTTTTCCAGGTAGCGTGGCAACCCTGTTACAATAACCCTTCATTCATTTTTAAAATTTAATTTTTTTTAATTTTAAATTTTTAAACAGAGGTCTGATTTTTACTTCTTTTTCCTTCCTTAATTTTTTTGGGAAAAGTCCTGATTTTGAATGATTTTTTGTAAAACTTATATTTTTCCATTTTTCTTGACCATTCTTTATTTTGATGATTCTCCGGGTGAGTGAAAATTCTCTGATGAAATTAAGGAGTGCTTGACAGAATTGATGGCATCTTGGAAAAATCTCATCTCATCAATTTTAAAAAAAGAAATAACAAAAGTCTCAAAAGAATTGCAAAAACATTTTTTAAGAAGACAGGAAAAGAGTTAACATCTACTTTTATATGAGGTAACGGTCTGCTACACTGAGAATTCGAAGATGTATGTGGCTCAAGTTTTGGAATGCCAATTTCACTCAAAACTGGCATTAGTGGAGATGCACAGTTCTGGGATATGTCTTTGGATTCTTCTTCCTCTTTGATTTTTATTTCTTCTTGCAACTTTAAAATTTCTGGATTTTCAACCACTGTTAATGCTGAAGAAGCTGTATGATTTGTCATGGCCATACTTTTGCCATATAAGCTCTGATGTAAATGATTCTATAAAAAATAGAAATGTACAGATTATAATGAATAAAATGAAAAGAAAAAGAAAGTATACACAGAAGCTGTAACAATGAATTTTCAAAATTTCATTCATATTAAGTACCTTTTAAAAACATTTAAAGTACTGAAAATATTTGTTTATTTCATTCTTTCATAATACATGATTCAAAATTATTAAATCCAAGAAGATGCAATTTAATTTTACAATTAATAAGAATTCTAAAATTAGAAAAATCAATAAGTTTCAAGAAATAAAAGCAATTAATCACAGTTCAGAAATGTATTAATTTTATTCATTGAACTTAGAACATATATCTAGTAATCTCATAATTATAACTGCTCTATTTAATGTTGGGAATTTTTACCTATCTTTCAATCTAATATAATTGTATTTACCTCAGATAGGAGCACACTAATAGCTAGAATACATGTTCACTAAATGTACATTAATATTGTTTAAATTCAAAGAATTATGCTTTGCACATACAAAGAATAAAATTACCCAAAACTGAAGGATAGGTTTTAGCTGATAATTTTTATTATACAGCAATGATAATCAAAAGTAAGTAAAACATGATCATAGCCTAGTGAATCACAGCCCAGATATGACTGGATGATTAATGACGCCATAATGATCTTATGTGAATATACAGCTGCAAAAAATTAATACCATATGCAGAGAATATTTAAAAAATTAATCAGTAATATCACACTAAGTATAATCTGTATATCACTAACTGTAATCTTAGCGTGTTAACTTTCATAAACTCTGCCAAAATTATTTTGATTTAATACAAATTAATTTCTTTTAGACAGATTATAACATTATAATCAGTAACCAAAACCAGATAAAATATGATGAATATTGGCCAAAATTCTGGAGAAAGAATATCATATACAAATATGCTGAATTTATAAAAAAATATGCTTATGGGAAAACCAGAAAAAATTAAGAGGAAGAAAACAAACTAATAAACTCTAATTTAAATACCTTCTCCTCAGCTGTTGCTGGTTTACCAATTTCTTCATCACCGAATCCAATATATGCTACTGTTCCATCCCAAGAACACACAATTAATTGTTTTCCATTTTGACTCCTGTTATATAGAAAAAATAATAAATATATCCAGCCCTGCAATATATTTTTGTAAAATCAAAACATTATACCAAGAAAAGATTTTAATACTTACCACGATATATCTAAAACTGAATTTGAAAAGAGGTCATGGACGACAACCAGAGGCCTTTTCAAGTATGTCAACTTTAAAAATAAATTATTCAAAATTCATCATGTGAAATGATAATGTGAGAAAAATACAAAAAAATACAAAACATTTTTTATAAACCAAAGAAATAATTTTTTAAAGTTTTATTAATAATTACAATATAAAAAAATACTTTTGTTGCCCAACTTTTTCTGAAATTGTAAAAAATATATTTAAATAAACACCCATGTGGTGACAGGGTGTGAAAGAATAATCCCAATGTAGCTCATTCATGTCGTAAAAGGCGACTAAAATGGGAATTCAGCATCCGCAGGTATCCTGAACCCGGGATTACATCAGGGCACTGGTCCTCCAGGTTGGAGGTTGGGTGTGGGGCTAACTACCCCACCCTGTAAAAAATCTAACCGTTAAGAAATCCAAGAAGAGAATTAGCTGGACTGCTTCTACTGGAAAATGACTTGGAAATGGCCTAAGAACCCTTCACTTTGAAACCTGGAACGTCTGAACACTGTACTACAGTAGGGGACTGCAATTTTGTATTGAAGAATTTGACAAATATAATATGGATCTACTTGCCATTCAGGAAATGTGATGGCTTGGGGAAGGTACCATTGAGAAAAGAAGCCACACAGTTTACTATACCTGTGATGTGAAAAAAACATGTTTTTGGTACTGGTTTCTTATTGAACAAAAATTTAAAACACTTAGTGATTGATTTTGTTCCTAAATCACCCTGACTTTGCAAGACTCGGCTAAGGGGAAAGTTTTTTAATTATAGTATTATCAATGGACATGCACCTACAGAGGACAAGGAAGAGGAAGAGAAGGAAATTTTTTATGAGGAACCTTCTATGTTATACAGGTCTCGTCCCAAGCATGACATCAAAATTGTTATGGGAGATATGAATGCTAAATTGGGTAAAGAGGATAAATTTAGACCAACAATTGGAAAGCATGGCTTACATGATAGTACAAATGACAATGGACAATGACTAGCACTTTTTGCTGCTGAACACAACATGATAATTTCAAGTACTGTGTTCAACCACGAGAGAATACATAAGATGACTTGGTGCTCACCTGATGGAGAAACCCGGAATCAAATTGATCATGTACTCATCGATTCTAGGCATTCTTCGAATATCCAGGATGTTAGAACTTATTGAGGTACTACCTGTGATTCCAACCACTTTTTGGTTATTGCTAAACTAATTGCCAAAATTTCAAACGCCTGAAAGATACAGGAACAGAGGCAAAAAAAGTTTGATTGTGAAAAGCCGAAAAATGAGGCAACTGAACGAAATTTCCAATCCTCACTCAAGAGAGAACTAAAATCTAAAAACATGGTCAAATTGAAAACCGTAGAAAACAAGTGGAGTTTGCTCAAAGATTCGACCATCCACTCAGCTAACAACACACTGGGATATATGGAAAAACCCAAACCAAGGGATTGATTTAATAATGAATGCTTCCTTGTAACGCAGGCAAAAAGAGCTGCTTATAAAAATATGGTCCAAAAGCAACATTCAAGATGTTGTGTTGAGAAATATAAGAGATAGGAAACAGGAGAAGAAGATCCATCGGCTTAAGAAAAAACTTTTTCACGATTATCTATTTAAGGATGCTGAACATCTGAGGGAGTCCAGTGAAAGCCGTGCTTTCTATCGTGAAATTAATCTTTTCCGGAAAGACTTTAAGCCTAGAACTACTGCCTGTAGAGACAAAAACTATGTCATCCTAAATGACAGAAAGGAGGTACTTAACAGGTGGAATGAGCACTTTAATAACTTGTTGAATGACCATACACGGGATGGGTCTTCAACTTATCCAATTACCTCTGTAAACACTGATAGTATCCCGCTGCCGTCTTTGGCAGAAGTTAGAGAAGGAATTAAAAAGCTCAAAAATAACAAGGCACAAGGCCCTGACTCAAATACTTCAGAGCTCATTAAAAGTGCTGCAGGTCAAAGAATTGAGGAAATACATCTCCTCATTGAATCAGTTTGGAACCCAGAAGTTTCACCCGAAGATTGGAAACTGAGCATCATCTGTCCTATACACAAAAAAGGAGACATTTTAGAATGTACCAACTACAGGGGAATCAGTCTCTTTTATGTTTTTTTACAAATTATTGTCCAATATACTTTTTAGTAGACTAGTAACTTATACAGAAAATATCGTACGTGATTACCAACGTGGTTTCCGCAAAGGAAGATCCACAACATAACAAATCTTTAACATTAGGCAAATTTTGGAAAAACTAATGAATATGGCATTGCAATGTACCATCTTTTTGTTGATTTTAAGACTGCCTACAACTCAGTAAACAGAAAATATTTAATCGAAGCTATGAGAGAATTTGCAATACCTGAAAAACTTATAAATTTGGTCACTAAGACAAAACTTAGGGTTAAAATTCAGAATAATATCTCAGAGCTTATTGTTGTTTCAAATGGGCTCAGACAGAGTGATGCATTGGCCTGTTTGCTTTTTAACCTTGTCCTCCAAAAAATCATGAAAGACTCCAACATTAATACTCGTGGAACTATCTTTAACAAGTGTGTTCAAATTTTCGCATTTGCTGACAATATTGACACAGTTGCAAGAAAAATTGTTAAATGCTAGCACCTTGTCACAAATATCACTCAGCTTGGATACTATGCAGTATAGCATTACACTTATACAAAGCAGCAGCATACAAACAGCAACGTAAATCATCTATAAATTACGAACTTCAATAGTACTCTACTCAATCTACTCTTCATTACCTACTTTCTCACTGTCTTGATCGTCTATTTCAGTTTCTACCGAGTCGCTTAGAAAGGTTTTTACATCTCTAGAGGCTGCAGCCAGCAAAATGCATCTAGCGATCAACCAAAATAAAACTAAGTATATGCCATGCGGTAATAACGCCAGCCCCTATTTTGAAATTGGGAATTACAAGTTTGAAACTGTTAGCAAATTTAAATATTTAGGATCAGGAGTTAATACTCTCAATGATTTAATGCCCGAGATTTGTAGTAGAGTCACAGATGCTAACCGATATTTTCTCAGTTTAAAACAATACTTGAAGTCTAACTTCCCTAGTAGAAAAATGAAAATTTTACTTTACAAAAGCTTAATCAGACCCATTCTTACATACTCTGTTGTGACATGGGCAATGACAGAAAAATCTAAAAGTATCGTTTTTGTCTTTGAAAGAAAAATTTTAAGAAGTATTTTTTGGTGGCATTAAAATGTAACAATATCTTGAGAAGAACTAACTCTGAATTCTATAAATCCTTTAAAGAACTAGATATAGTAAAATACATACGGATTCAGAGAATTAAATGGACAGGACACCTCTGCATAATGAATGAAAATAGTGTAACTAAAAAGAGCTTCTCGGCCAGACCATTCGGCACTCGAAAAAGAGGAAGACCTATACTTAGGTGGCTTAACTATTTGGAAACAGACTTAAGATTTTTAAACATAACTAATTGGATGTCCATGGCCAAGGATAGAAGAGCTTGGAATTCGATCCTGAGGAAGGCAAGGGCCCATCCTGGGCTGCCTAGCCACTGACGAAGAAGAAGAAGATATTTAAATAAAAGGAAACAGAAGAAAATAGTTATTTACTTTGGAGTTATAGTGATGATTTAAAACTCTTCAGTTATTCAATTTCAATCCTGTTGCAAATGCTTATGACACCGAAAAGCTGCATTCATTTCTTTCTTTTTTTTTTTCTTCTTTTTTTTTCATTTACCAGGAGTTAAGATACAAGCACAAACTGAACTCAGAAAATATTAAGTACAAGTTTTAATACTAATGTTTTACACTTCCCGACCAAAAAATTCGTTTCATCATAGTAACGGACATAACCATACCAATTACAAGCCTTAACAATGAAACTTGAGGTTCAGCTTGAAAATCATGAATAGCATAGAAAGATTTTAGGATGAGGCATACAAACACTACCTCCAACATAGTGAATTTAATTTTTCTAAAGAACGAAAGTAAAAGTATATTGGTAATATGCAAATTCTAGATAAACATTAAGTGATATGTTAAAAGTATGAATGCCTAGAAGTGGGACAGAAATGAAATCATCTGCTCCTAAAAAAAGGATGGCAATCAAAAAGGTGAAAATTAAATCAAATTTAATTTCAATACTCATACCGCTAAACCCACATATTTGACATATATTGCATTCAGTGGGAAGTGGCTGTCAGCAGCAAGTACCAAAGTAATAATAATGACAATATATATTTATACTTCATGTAGGTCACTGGAACATGGATTACCATCAGTGTGTTAATGTCAAAAATTTTTAGTGTTTTTAGAGAGGATGAACATGTTTCCGTCATTCAGTGACAGTCACCATATGATGCGCTTTGCTGTAGTATGGAAGGACTATTAGCACATATGCAGCCTTCTTTGGCAAAAGTGATGCACACAAATTTCAGAATAACAAAATCCTTTATGATGATGATAGATGAGCGTAATCTTCCAGAGTTTCATTTTATACATAATACAATACAATACATGTTAATTACACATACATTTAACAAAAAGGTACATATTTTTATACATTTGAAAGTCTAAAATATCAAAATTTCATCACACGCAGATGCATCTATGATTTTTTTCTTTTCCAGATTATTATAAGTCAATTTCAAATCAAAATTACATTGGATTAGATATTCATGGAGAGAGAGAGATTTCAAACTTATATGGCAATACCAAACGAATAGAATGTTGCAAATTCCATTTTTTATTACAAGGTTCTGAAAAAATTTCAAGTTTTTCAGACATAATGACTGGAATCCTCTCAGATTTCTAATACACATAATACATTATATTCAAGCAGAATTAATGCTTTATTAGTCAAACATTTAGATATTGGAAATGAATGTAAATTCTAAAGGAAACAAAATTTAACATTAAGTAAGTATTTTACAGTTTGAAAGATTAGTTCATAATATATGTTTTGCTCAGAAATACAACAGCTGTGTCTCTTATTTGGTAGCTAACAGTCACCTTGATCTAATCACAAGTCTTCTAGCTTAGACTGTAATAATTTATGAACCTTTAATCTGCTGTTGATGAAATTGATTACAAAAAGTACTCAGAAATAACTAAAAATTATATTCCTTACCCAAACTGATAAAGATCGATCTCTACTACCAATAGCACAGCAACAAAAGTGTTCCACCTATAATAAGAGCGTAAATGAAAAATAATTACTGACAGGTCAATTAAAAATACGAGTATATATCATTACACATCTAATAGTCACTATTTGTCTAATATTCATATAAAATAATGAAAAGAAATGTCATATAAAATACTTACTTTTTCGGAATCTTTGCTGATTTTACACAGGATGTTAGGATTGAATCTCTAAAATAAAAAAACATTATCAGCCTAAATCATATTTAGCATCGTAAAAAACGCATTAACCCTCTGAACGTAATGGCCGGCTTTATCCAGTCAAGAGATTTTTTGTCACTTGGTATATATTAGCTTATAATTTATGATATTTTGCTTTCTTTTCTTTAATAATATAAATGTCATCTTAATAAATGTAAGTTTATGAAAATAGAGCCTAAAGTAAGAAAATATACAAATTTAGCTAATAAAGGCTCTTTGAATGCAAGTCTTCCTGACAGATCCAAAAATCCAAGTGGCTCAGAGGGTTAACAAACCATTCTGCTTCTATAACTGTCTTGGATATATATTTTCTCTTTTTTAAAATAAATTAACCTACCTATAAATTATTAGAATAATCTAATAATTAGTCAATGGGCTTTTACATTTTTGCATTGTTTGGAATACTCATGATTGAGTGTATCGCAAGTACCAATTTATTTCGTCAAGGCATATTTATAATTGGGCATGTTAATTAAAGCATAACAAAATCTGCACCCCAAAATTCCAAGTTTTAAAAATTTAAATTGTCTGCTATATCAAAGCCTGAAAATCTGACAATTTCTAGTACTAACCGACCAGTGCTGGCCAAAACTCAGAACTTACAATAACTTACCAATAACTGATAAATTTTCACAGCCAATTTACGCTAGCCAAAGCTAAAAATGGCCTGGTTTTGGACTCTTATTGTAATATATTTATATAAGATTTACCATAAACAAGTTGGCATAATACCAAAAGCTTTAATCAATGCAATTGTATTCCATCTACCAGTATTTCAATCTGAAAAGTAGAATAATTTCATCAACATCTCCTTCAATAAGTTAAGATCCCTACTTTACTAGCTTATTTGGTTTATTCGCTTACAGAAAAGCATTCAAGGGCTATCTGTCATGAAAACAACCATGCAGCCAGCTTGATGGGTTTCAAACCCTAGACCATACTACCAGAGTTCAGCGATTTTACTGTTTGTTTGCTGGTGGGCCACTTTAATAGCTGAATTGGATTAAATAATTTGATTATCAACAGCATATTATCACTATCTGCCCATTAGAAGTACCTTCATAAGAATATTTAAGAAAAACTCACTCATATTCATGTTACATACAGGTAGTGGACAGCCCATTCAAAACTAGGATTCAAACAGATGTCAAACCGCCACTGCTCGACAAGCTTACCCACTTTAGAAGTTGACAATGAACATAACTGCAATCAGGCAGTGACACCAGCACATATAAATAACTGGTAGACATTCTGCCATAACCTGCAAGCATAATATTGTCATACAAATGGGCATATGGCAGTATGCATTAAACCTGTATTCTAGAGTGAAAAACCTCTCTTAACATATTTTTAAACTCTCTTTGGAATAAATTTATGCATGAAATTTGAAACAAAACTGCATGCAGCTAAGTAAATAATAAAATGTTTGTCAACTAAATTATAAAGCTACAGACTCTCTACTTACAACACATGTGATAGCTTTCCTATGGCCTACAAAATCCCTGTTGGCTTTCCATCCATCTCTCTCAATAATCTGAGCAGTGGGCCCAGAATTATTCATGGCATGGGCAGAAACCAAATACCGGCCATCGGGAGACCAGCTCAAACGTAGGACATGTGTCGTACCACCACACTGCAAATCAGAATACAGTACGATATTACCAAGCAAAAACTAATCAAGATTTCAGAAATAAATAAGAGGTAATAAAAACTTTAGGTTAATTACAAAAAATTACATTGAAAACAATTATTTTGAAAGATTATTTTAAATACTATTTTTTGACAAGCATTGCTATAAAAAAAAATCCTACTATATATTTCATAAAATGTTCATTTCAAAATATTATAAAAGCATTCATTAATTATTTATTAAGTTTTACTGACACAAAAAACAGATATAAGCTAGAAATAATTAGACAAAAATATGAAGAAATAATTAAATTAATTCCATAATACAAATTATAAATAAAAGAAAAAACAAAATCTTCAAGTGATTATTTATTTAATATCAAATAAATGCATCAACACTACACACAGCAAACATAAATTAGCATCTTACTAGAATTTTAAAGTAATTACCTCAAGAAATGGTTCAGTAATTATAGCTTCTTGTTGCCAGTCATGAGTTCTCCAAACTCGCAATGTTTTATCATCTGACTTAAAATAGCAAAATAAAAATTAGAACATAAATTTTGGTGTCAACTACAATGATTAAAATGAAAAAAAAAAAAAACACTTTAAAAACTGCTTAAAATTGTTAGAAAGTTACCTGTGATGCTATATATTTTCCAACAGGATCCCAAGAAACACCTTTAACTAAACCAGTATGTCCTTTGAGAACAGCAATAATTTCTAAAATAAGAGACAGAAGACCTGCATCTTCTTCAATGCATCTTTTTTGAAACAAATGTATTTAAACATAACATTTTATTATCAAGTGCTAAGAAATATATATTTGAAAATAAACATGCGATACATATATATACATTATATGCCGTTTAAACCATGAGAATTATGGTAGATTAGATTTTTTTTTTATTTCAATTTAAAAAATTTTCTCAATACACATCCTAAGCCAAGTTTTCGAGACTAGAAAAATGTAAATTAAAGTTTGCCAACTGGCCAATTAGAATGGAAGATGACAGCTGTCACCCTTCCACCTTATATCTTCACATATAATTTTACTTGTTGCTGTTTATTTCATTCATTACCCTCGAAGATTTCTCAAAAACCATTTAATTATTATCAACAGTAGCACTAGACTTCTCTCCTATGCTGTCTCCCTTTGTTAAACTTTTCATAGCTCATTTCTGCATATACATGCATGTAAGGTTCTTGTATGCTTTGGCAGCATAAACTAACAAGCTCTAGAAAGACTGTAGAGGAATTTTTCTCAGGTCTTTAAAAGTAAGCGGACAAAGTCAGAAGAAGGGTGTAAATAGCGCCTTTATTCAATCAAAAAGAGTTAACAGTTGACCCCACTTGGGTTTACATAAGCCAACACTTCTGGCATAACTTAAACAAGTAACGTTGAACTTAAAATAAAATGTCATTTTAGACTAGTTTAAAGGCTCAGAGGATAAAGTAAATGCACACAAAGGCTCTGGTTCATAGAAGACAGCAAAATAAGCCTAATGGCTAGAAGCACTCAACGGCATAAAATCAAATTGCTATTTAGCTATTTATTAATAACCCTAAACTGAGTCATTTCAAAATTCTCACATGATTCTTACACAATTAATACTTCAGTTAATCATAATACAATTAATACTTCAGTTAATCATAATATTCAAATTTACAATTTCCAACATAAACATCTCTCTTTAAAGCAATGAGTACACAGCTGCACGAAAATCAATTCTTAAACTCAATCTCCCTTTAAGACATTTACATGGGAATTTAATGCACAGGATTGGCTTATGCTATGGTATGCAAGGGCAATTTTCTTAAGGGATGCCTTCACGGAAGACCTTTTAAGGAAAGCTTAACTGTATTGACGTTACACAAGAGAAATATAGGAAAACTTCAATGCAGTCAACCCATTAGAATTTGCACCCAAGAAACATTGCCAGTGTTCAGTGATTTTACCTTTTCGTTATTGGAGGCCACTTTTACAGAGAGAAAGAACTTTCACACAAAGATATTCAATAATAAAGAAAATGTTACAATTACCCTGCCATTTCAGGGTGTTCCAAATCACTATGGTGTTATCCACACTACAAGATGCTAACCAAGTATCACGAGGGGACCAAGATAAATCCAAGACATCTGAAATAAACATTAGTTATGATAAGCAATACAAGGTTATATAACTCTGGCATAACTTCAAAAGCTAGTAAATTTTATTTTCAATTTGCAAATAATCCATAACATTTTAAAAACATAAACATTTAAAGATTAATAAAAATTTAATTACTATTTCTTCACACATTACAACAACATTTAAAATGGTTAATTTATTTTTAATAAACTTTCCAATTTTAACTATACGTATAGTTAAATGATCACTCACCTCCAGAGTGCCCTCTCAATGTACTAACACATCTCCAATGCTCAACATTAACCATTTTTCCTCCACTTCCAAAAGCAGTTGAGCCTGTGCCATATCTTAAAAAATAACAACAACAATGAATTAGTACATATAAAATTAAAACCATGTAATATTGA
Source organism: Stegodyphus mimosarum (assembly GCA_000611955.2). Taxonomy (NCBI): domain Eukaryota; kingdom Metazoa; phylum Arthropoda; class Arachnida; order Araneae; family Eresidae; genus Stegodyphus; species Stegodyphus mimosarum. Next base: position 82,475 of record KK117332.1, read on the forward strand.
ATCTAAAAAACTCTGAAAGTTTATCTATTTACAAGAAACTTCCCCTTCAAAAAAAAAGGGACGTTACCTATTTAAAAATTATAAATTTTAAATATTAAATATGCTTTAAATTTTAAAATTGGATTTCAGTATTTCATGATTACAGGCATTAATCCACAAATGCCTAAAATCGGCAATCTTTTTTTTTTTTTTAATTTCAGGACATAATAGAAACCGAGCGAGAGCTGAATGTTAAATTTAACTTTTTAACATATGTTGTGTTGTGATTTATCTCACTTGTCTGACAGTGTCTTACCATCAGAAAAGTCCACGAAATTCATCATAGCAAAGAGTACAAGATTGCATCTGTTGCTGGCAAAAGCCCTGAGTACCGTACAGGTGACAGCATGATTTTGCTTAGTGCCGCCCCCAATTTTGATGGACAGCACCTCGGGCAGATGAGTCTGAGGTTCTCCTATCCCCTCTTTCCTTATCACCAACCTCTCGAGAGGACTTTTGGCTTACCGCATATTTTAGAATGCCTCCATGCCACACAGACACTATATATTTACAAGCATCCCTGCCTTCTCCGGGATTCAAATCCCAGCCCTTCAATGAGGCAGTCAGCGTTGCTAACCATTACCCCGGTTGGGCGGCTTATTGCCACATACTTTTTTTTTACAGTTCTTTTTTTTGGGGGGGTAATACAGAGTACAGAAGAATCTATGCAAAATATGCTGATTTGATATTGTTTTGTTTTAAACAGCAATTTAACAAGATGTTATTAATTGTTAGCTTTAAATACTATTTTATTCAAATTACTTTCATTTTGATTTTTAAATGCTTAGTTATTACACAAGACATGCACTTATGATTTTAACCTCAGACTTAACACAGAAAATGGTTAATAACCAGAATCTTATCCTAAACATTTAAAAACTGCATGCAATTTAATAATTTATCTTAATACCTACCTTCCGATCTGCCATATCATCAGGACCTTGTCATCGCCACAAGATGCTAAATATTTGCCACTGCCAGACCATCTTACACAATTTACACAAGCTAGAAACAAAATTGTGGTTTTTATTAAAAATAAAGCAATAATAATAGCCAACAGAGCTTCCTAAATATATATATTACACATGTGCATATAACATGATAATATACAAACTTCGTAAGTTACAAAATTAAGTGCAAAGGCATTAAAATTCAAAACATTATTTATAAAAATGATGCATATTTAGCCTAACTATGGAATAATAGAAATGTTATGTAGATATCAATACCCAAACAATATTTAAGTTAAAAAGAATGCTTAAACAGAAAATCAAATATTTCATTAGTTAAAATTTAAAAAAAAAAGAAAGAAAAAAAGAAAATTTATTTTTAGATTTTGTGATTTCTTCTCCATGCATACTGTCAGGGTAAAAATATTTAACGGTTCAATTTTAACATAATTAGCATTTCAGATTTCCTGTTAATGGAATAATACTTTCAGGATAATTTTTAATATACAGATTCATAAATTACTACATACAAAAAAAAATATTTAAATTAAAAATATAATAAATACTAAGATACCTAAATAGTAACTAAAATATAGTAGTACTCAGTTAATCAAATACAAAACTGAAACTAATCAAATGATATCTTCTGATAACAAAAAACTTACAGTCTTGCAGACAGACATGAATTTAACAATTACATCTTTTATAGAAAGTGAAACTATAGTTTTGTGGAAACCTGGTTTTTCAATAATTGTTAAAACATGCTTTTTTCCCTCTCCAAAAGATTATGTAACTCTTTCAGTAACCAGACAAATATTCTTTTCTTCCACTTAACTATGACTTAGGTATTTGCTTACATAAATGATTTTCCTCTGCTTATGATTTTTAAAACTGAAAAGATGCAAGTAAATTTACTAACCTCAAATAATAACAAATGCTAAATAAAACTGTGATCCAAATTAATTAACAATTAAAATTATAAAAATTCATTATAAGTGCAATGCATAGAAATAAAAGCATTTATGCCCTCAGAATGGAAGTTTACCATTCCATACAGAAATCTGTATACAGATTCCCTCTACTCTAACGAAAGTAAAACCTACTGCAAAACAAAATGGTGCACAAAGAAGAAACCATTAATTCATATAGGAAAAGTTTCTGAGTGTTTACAGACCTTCAAAGAAACATATCAAATCATACCAAATTGCTTTTAAAGTAAAGTTTAAAACAAATCAAAATATAAATAGAGTCCGAACAAACAGAAATAGCATATGTTAGAGTAATTTAAACCACTAAAATTGAAAAACTTGCTGTGTGTTGATAGTGGTGATAGTGTGTGGAGTTATTGGAGATAAAAGGCCTACGGCATATATATCTGCTATTGGCATTTCAAGCTCACTTCTTTCTTAGCATCATCTCTCCTCCTTTGGGTTACCTCAAGGGATATGTTTCTTGACTGAGGGAATAAGAGACCTAAGGTTGATGGACTTAGATGCCCAATACAACCAAACAGGAAGCTCCTTTGCTAAGTTTCATCCTACCCTCAGACAGTCATGGTCTCGGATGTCGTCTAAGATTACGATGCACATTAAAAAATCAATGCTAAATCTGTCCTACAGTTCACACAAAGTCTCACAGCTGGCTCTGTTAATTAGCCAATGAGCGAAGTAATCCACTGCTTGATTTCATAAGTATGGATTCCGGAGGGGTTCCATTTGCATTCAAAATATGTGAAAAGAGGTACCTTCTTTTTCCAGGAAGTCCAGGATTCAATCTGATTCATGGAAAGACCCACAGGAATCAATCAAAGCTGCAAACTCCCCATAGATCTTCCTCTAGTCGGTCTGCCAAGATATAGCACCTGCAGAGTGATCTATCATATATGGTGGTACTTTTTAAACACAGTATCAGATCTGAAAATCTGATGCTTCTATACTTGAATTAAATACTATGTACCTTGATGTAGATACAAAGTCGTTCGGTATTTCAAAATATATAGAATTTGAATTTTTCTGCACCTGGCAAGTAGCTCGGAGATGCACAGGATAAGGAAATGAAGGCAACCTCTCTTCACAAATTTCATAAAAGGTTCCTGCACACACAAATCTGACCATCAGTAATGATCCTTCCACAGGTTCACCTATAGAAACCTCGTTACAACTTTTACTTCCTCTATATCAGCTGTTTTCAACCTTTTCACTAGCACATACCATCTAAACAAAAATTGAAAACCTTTAGCACCACCACTACATTTTACATTGATTATTTTTCAATTTCTGAATAGAAATACTTGAAAAAATTCTGAAAGCTTTCAGATTTTATATTACACCCAAAGGGGCTTTTTTTTAATGTTTTGTGTGTCAAATTTTAAATATATATTATTAAATTCCTGTTCTATTTATTAAATATTATTATTTATTAAATATCTTATTTATAAATATCCTACTCTTCGCACTTAAACCACAAAATTCAATTCAACAGCAATATCACAAAATATTTAAAAACAGCATACATTTAGAATTTCCGGTACACAGTGTCGCACACTGGAAATTAAAATGTTTGTTTGTTTGTTTTTTCGTACAGTATTACCATTGCTTGCTTTGAAATTGTTCAGTTTGTTAATCAAAAATTCGTTAAAACTTTGCAAAATTTGAAATAGATAATATAACAAATTCAAAATTCGGGCTTCCAAGTGGCCATGTTTGGTTGGAGGACTACGTTATTCAAAATTTGATGGCTTTAGGTACTATTGATTTTACACAGTGCGAGAAACGCTAATGCATTCATGCAGATTCTTCATTATTTAGTTTCTTTAAATATAATACATGGCGATAATATTTGGTGGCAACAGTTTGAAAAGTGAGCCGACGCAAGATGCCATTTTGAAATTAATAGCCCTTCTGGGATAACGCCCTTTGGGCTAAAAAATATTTTGAGATCTGCACAACCTATTGGTTATTTGAATTAAATACGCACATAGAAATATTAGATTAAAAATTAGTTAAAATTTTAATTATCAAAATTTAAGTTGTAATACTTTAATTCTAAAATGCAGTACGAAATTTGGGCTCATTTAAGAAAAATCAATTTCTTTATATCTGGTCTTATTTCACTTAGTTTTAAGTGTAAATTAGAATTCAGATTTCATTTTGTTCCGCATTTATTTTTTAAATTTAACATGGAAGAAAATCCTTGTTCACACATGTAGGTTTTGCAAAAAGGCAATAAAAATTTAATAGCTTTATTTGAAAAGCTTCTAAATTCTTTTTTTCGGTTAAGCCAAAAAAGTTAAATTTTTTTTTATTTTTTTATTTTTTTTTTTTTTTTTTTTTTGAATTTTTCAGAAAATTCAGCTACAGTTCGATCACAGGAAATTTCTATCAATTGTTCTTTTCTTCATGAGATAAAATTTCAGGTATATTTGAACAAAATGGATTTCTAATCCAATTTTCTTTTTCATAACCCTCAGGAAAGTACATTTTGAAATTATTTATCAATGAAAAACAATGAATTTTAATGTCAAATGCTAATTCTTCTTCTCCTTCCAAATTATTTTTGGTTAGAAAACTTTCTAAAAGTGGCAAAAAGCTTAAAATATTATTATCCAATTCTTTGATTAGCACGAGTTTTTTTATCATTGCCTTTATTTTATCTCTAACGCTAAACAAATTAACATTTTGTTCTTGTAATTCTAAATTTAATTCATTTAACTTTCCAAAAATATCAGTTATATATGCTAAACATGCCAACCATAATTCACTAAATAAATATTTTTGCAATTCAAATTTTAAATCACAGAGGAAAATTTTAATTTCTGTCGAAGTTCAAAAAAATGACTTAAAATTTTGCCTCTGGATGACCACCTTACTTCGGATTTTTTTTTTTTCTTTCCAATGGCGGGCCTTCAGCCGACTTCGGCTTGGCCACTACTAAGGCCAGAAGTGGTGGTCACTTTATTATAGAGGCACCTAATAGGCGGGCCACCTTTGCCTCAGGTACAGTCAATTACAGCCATGCCTTCTCCAGGATTAAAGCCCAGGCCCTATCGCAGCCGGCTCCCCTAACCACTATACCGTCTGGGTGGCTTACTTCGGAATGTAACAAAAGCATTCATGTTCACTGCTCATCTCTTGGCATAAAATCGTAAATATTCTTGAATTTAAAGCTCAGCTTTTAATAAAATTAACTATTTTCACAGCTTGATTTAAAATGACTTTCAGGCTTTCAGGGATTGTCTTGGCTACTAAAGCATCATGACTTATGGAGCAGTGTGTACATTTAGTTTCAGGTACAACTTTCTTTATTTGAGAAATCACTCCAGAATGTTTTCCTGTTAAAGCATGAGCTCCATCACTGCGTACGGCAATGAACATATTCCAACGAATATCATTCTCAGACATAAAATTGCCAATTACTTTGAAAATTTCACTTGCAGTTGCTCTATCATGAAGAGATTCACAAAAAAATATGCTTCGGCAATTCGCTTATCTTCTTTGAAACGTATGCAAACTAATAATTCAACAAAGTTCATTATATCAGTACTTTCATCCAATTGCAATGTGAAATACTCACTGTGTTTTATTTTTTGAATAAGCGTTTCTTTTTTGGAATCTGCCATTTCATGAATTCGTCGACTAGCTGTATCATTTGATGACGGAATATTATTAAGTTCATCAGCCACTTTTTTGTTGAATAATATTAAAATGATATCTTTAGCTGCTCGTAATATAAGGTTTTCTCCAATAGTGTCAGCCTGCCCAGCTTTAGCAACTCTTAGACTTACCAGGTAACTAGCTTCCAAAGCTTTTTCACTTGAAGTAACAAAACCTTTCATTACTTGTCTACTATTTTTGAACTCTGATAATTTCCTCTAAAAATATTCTTCAGATTTATCCTTCAAATTGGCATGCTTAGATTTAAGATGTCTTTTAAGAAACGATGGTTTCATATTTTGATTGGACAGCTAGATAATAGTTCACCACCGCAAACAACACATTGAGGTTGAGGGTCCATTTCATCTGGATGTAAATCCAAATGATAAATAACTTTAATTATATTTTCTAGATACAATTTTTCTTTTCAATATTCTTAGTGCTAGTAGACTGTCCTAGATTCATCACCTGTGAAACGTCACTTTTCCGTTTAGTCAATCCTAGCCATTTTTCCATTTTGAAAATCTAGGTTTGTTTTATTATTTTTCACAAATATTTAATGCATATTAAATTATGAGTTTTTCAAAAAACAGAAGACGATATTCTCAAATCATGAAGAAAAGTAAAGAATACAAGGGAAAGTAAGGATTGTTTTCTGGCCTATAAATAAAATCCGAGGTTCGGCTCTTAAAAATCCTATTTCTGATTTTAATTCTTGGGAAATTTATAGCATATCATGTCAGTGTTATAGCATATCATGTCAGTATCATGCCAGGCTTAAGTTATATTGGCCAAACGAATAGAGCATTAAAGTTTCACATAAAAGAAAATTAATCTTATGTCCGAAAAGATGAAATTAACAAATCTTCAATAGCTAATCATACTTGGAAATTCAATCACAATTTTGATTTTGGTTATGATAAAATTATCCAGAAAGCTGGTTTTATTAGGGAATTGGATTTTCTTGAAGCTTTTCAGATTCACAAAAATTTATCCTGTTTAGTCAATGATTTCAATTCTAATCCAGTCTTGCCTAATGCCTTCAAAATTCTACTAACTTAACCCTTTATTTTTAGTTACTATTTCTGCCGATAGATGGCACTATCAGCTCTTCCACTGGTTGCTTGTGGGTATAAATGCGATCGGCATTCGCTTTCTCGCTTTTGCAGAATTTTTTGCTCCTGAGAAGGGGGAACCGTTTTGCCCTCGAAATCGATTGGGATTTTACAAAATCTACGCCGAATACAAGGTTGTCGATTTGCCTGTTTTATTTTCCTTTTCGCCGTGTCCCTCTTGCGTCTTGATGATCTAATATCCGGAAAAATCCCAAATCCAGTATTGCGGAAGTCCTGACGAGTCTAGATCTTAGACTTTGTACTGAATTTCAGAGTGAACGATTACCTTTTTTAAAAAATGCCATTCTGAATAAAATTATATGCTTTTAATTTTCCTATGTTCTGAATAGTTTTAATATGAATAAAATGTTTATACAAGCTTTCATTAATTATATGAGAAAGACATTTTTATGTAATTTTATCTGATTAATGATTATAAAAATTAGAACCAAATTTTATTGTATTATTAATATTAAAATCCCTCATTATTTCTTGTGTTTATAAAATCTCAATCTGAAATGTTTTTTTTAAATGTAAGATGAATTTTTAGCTTTTCTAAGGTAATGTTTAAATCAAAAATCACATTCACACTATAATTAATGCTCTCTTTAATTTATTTCAAATTAGAACACCTTTTGTTTTAGTGATTAAATATGTTAAATATTGCTGCCGATTTCTGATTTCCATTTACTTTTTATGAGAGTTGAGGGAATTAAAAAAGAAAACATTTATTAAGGAAATAATTCTTTTAATATTAATCAAAATTTTGTTCTACTTCTTGTATTTAACCATACACTTAAAATTTTACTTTACAAATGTATTAAGTATGCATCTCATATGTTGTGAATTCCATCAACTTTAAATAAATTATTTTTCAATAAGAATAGTTCCTGCTTAAGTAATTTATGTCTGTTAACAGTATTTTTCATATATATTTACAGTTCTATGTAAGATCTTTACATGACATATTTAATAACCAGATATTTTTATAATGCCATTCACAGAAATTTATGAATAAATAAGCATTTACAAATAATTACTATCTACATAATTAGAGGCAAATACATGTTCCTGAGAAAGACATGGTCTACTCTTGATTATCCAGTTTATCCGTTCTCAGCAGTGCCCACGCATGCACACTCAAATCTATGTACGAAATTGAGTAAAAAAAAACATGCACAAGCACAAGCATGCTCTAAAAACCACTGAATTACATCTTTAAGTTTAGTTTCAATGATTTATTTCCTCATGCATTCTGCATGAGCATAGGCAAAGAAGACATCATTTCAGTCGATCACTAGAGTCTTTTTGTTTCCTAGCAGCATTTTATTTTTACTTCACTTATTTATTTATTTTTGGAATTTATCATTATTTGTACATAAATGTTGATTGGGAAAACACTGATGAATGGTTCAATGGTGATTTGCATGAGCCAGGCTTTCGATTCTTGAGTAATGTGAAAATCATTTAAATATCACAAGTACAAAAGAAGCAGAGAGGATACTGAAAATACATATGAAGAAGATACTGTCAATTTCATTAGTCCCGAGACTGCAATGATTTCTTTTTAAACTCTATTAGACTTCAGCGATCAAAGAGGATTCATTTAGCATGTATCAGTAATTTTACAAAAGAAATGTATATAAACTGAATGAAAATTGCATGCATTATTTAAATATAATATCAACAAATATACACTTTTAACCTCTTCGCGACGGGCGAATCATATATGCATTTCGTACGGACGCATGTGAGGCCCGGGCGGTTCACCCGTGCACTCCTGGAGAACTAGCCTAGTGAACGGGCAGTGCAGATATGCATTTTAACCTGAAACATATTTTGATAGCCACTAGATGGCACTCTGTGTCCATTACATTTAAACTGAACGTAGGTTTAGTATTCTGACCTTCAGATTGTTTATATTCTGTCTGTTTTTTGTATTTTGCTTGTCAGCTGTGGCTGGGGAGGGGGGAAATCGTAATGTAAACAAACGCAGCTCGGCTCTTTAATTTTTCACGTGATATAAGCATTCTCGCTTCTAATAGCTCTCCGAACACTTTTTTTTTGTTTGTTTTCGCTACTATGTGGGGTTTTTTAGGGTTTCAGCATCAGTTTTGTTACAGTTTGTATTGCTTTCAGATTTATTTTGCGCACTTCTCTTGTTATTTCGGAAAGCCTTGACTCTAGATTATTATGGCGAGGAAGCATTATTTATCAGAGGATGAATATACTCGTATGGTAAATGAACCAACTAGCGATATAGATGAAAGTGATGATTCATTTGCTAAAGAGTTAGAAAGTGATATTTCTAACGATTCTGACACGGACTTTTTGTCAGAGACTGAGCTGGCTGAATGCCTGCCTTCCACATCCCGTAAAAGTTCGACTGAAGATACTTCATCTTTGACTCGAGAGCTTGAGGAATTTCATCCTCATACATTTACTGGAATACCGGGAACAAATTCTGTAGATCATGCAGAAAAAGAAATTGATTTCTTCAATATTTTCTTTGATAATGATCTTTTAAATTTGATTGTTGAAGAAACAAACAGTTTTGCAGAAAGCGCTCAAAGAAGTGTCCCATCAACTTCTAAATCAGCCAGATTTTCAAATCTAAGTATTGAAAACATAAAAGTGCTTTTTGCAATGATAATACTGATGGGCATTATCAAGAAGCCTAATTTGAAAATGTATTTTACTACAAATGAGATATTTGCTATTCCGTTTTTCAACAAAGTTATGCCTAGAGATGTTTTTCTCAACATTTTAAAATTTTTGCACCTCAAACAAGGATGCTAAAAAGTTGGAAAAACTCGGATTAATTGTTGAATACCTGAAAAATAAGTTTAAAAGAACCTACACGCCCGAGGAAAATATTTGTATTGATGAATCGCTTTTTGCTTGGAAAGGACGCCTTGGCTTTCGTCAATATGTTCCATCGAAAAGATCGCGCTACAGCATAAAAATATATAAATTATGCGAATCAGTATCCGGTTATATGTGGAAGAAATGGCTAAATATGGCAGAAAAGATAGAGTTACTGGAGAAGACATTTTAAAACCTAGGTGTATTATTGATTATAACAAAAAATTGGGTGATGTAGACATAGGAGACGGAGTTATGAGACACCATTCAAGTTTTGAGAAATCGGTGAAATGGTACAAAAAATTATTCTTTGGGCTTATGGATATAACCATATTGAATTCCCACATTCTGTATGACAAAAAACACAGCACTAAAACGCCGCTTCTCCAATTTAAGATGAAATTAATTGAGGAAATTTTTGACAACTATGAAAATTATAGAGACGAAAAGCAGTTTACAGTAATATCTGTACCAGCGGCTATCCGATTATCTGGTAGGCATTTTCCTACACTTAATCTGAACAAAAAGGGAGAAAAAAGCCGCAGAAAGTGCATTGTTTGTTCACAAATCGTGCTGAAAGAAAGAAAAACACAACAAACATTTTATGCTTGCAAATCATGCAACGTAGGACTTTGCGTTTCTCCCTGCTTCGAGATTTTCCACACTCAGTCTTCATTTTAAATTTTATTATTTCTTTTTGTAAATAGCCCTTGTCGTATATTTTTTATTAATGTGAAAGTATATTAATGTGCTTTGTCAATTAAAATTTTGGAATAGCAATTTCAAAAATTATTTCTCAAGCTAAGCAAACTTTTTTTTATATATTTTCTTATAAATTGAAGGAAAAACATTATTAAAGTCTAGTTTTAATGCTATAAGACAGATTACGTAATAATCTAAAACACTACCAAAAATTACGGTGGTAGGACTTAAACTTAATTATTTGCGATTTTTTTTCTAAACTTAGGCCTAGTGGAGCAAAACCCCCGTCCTGTAGCATAATTCCTTTCCCTTCCGCTTCGTCCTGAGCGCGCATCTTAGACAAAGGCGCCCCGTCGTCAAAAGGTTAATTCCCCATCTTTAAATTCTTCATGACTTCAGCCCCATCAGAGGCCAAGTGTTTAAAAACTGTTGAATAATGTTGCGTGCATACGAATTCTTAATAGATTGAACACACACAGGTCCGATAAGAGGTTGATAAAATTTATTTTATCAAAATAACACTTCAGAGTTCTGGAACTTTCTACAGAAATACTTGTACAGGTGTTCACAGTAAAACAGAGTATAATCAGTAGTGACACTTCAAACTACTAAGAGCGTTTAACACAATGCAATACAAAGCATAGCTAAAGAGCAATGCTAAACTGAAGATAGTACTCGGAACTCTCACTGAACTAACACCTAACAACAATAAAGAGCAGATGCTATCATTGGCCTTATACAGTCTTCACCTGGCTGCCAAAATTTTTCTAGAACTTGCTGCTTCTAGAAATTACTGGAGGCAATATGAAGGTCAAATTACGATTACAGCTAATATAGTGAACAATTACGCTTATTCAAATACAACACCTACTATGGTGATATAGGGACTAGACCAAAATGTCGCCAAGTTTCGCAACTTTGGGCGATTTCTCGCCAAATTTGACTACAAAAAATAGTCGCCAAAACCATTGCCAACTTGGTGTATCCATTTACTCAATGGTAAACAGATTTGCCCTATATTCTTACTTTTCTGGCATAGTTTGTCTCTCTCAATTTTTCATGTTACATCACACTGAAAATACTACAATTTCATACAATGCGAGCCAAGTAATATATTTAATACTTTAGCCGAGTGGGTACAATACGTTTGACGCAGCCAATTTCAACCAAAAAGGGAAGTGCACAACTACATGTTATAGCAATCCCATACACAAAATTTCTACGTTTTGAAGCTACTCATTTTTTAGTTATGCGAGATATATACATACGTACGTACACACAGACGACCCAAAAAAAACCTCTCTTGAATCCATTTTACAATCCATTTTGGGAAAAAGAGTCCTTTATTTATGTCCCTACGTATATAAATAGAGATCTCACACACAAAAAAATCGTTCAAATGGATTCGTGAGAGGACAAAGTGGATAAAGAAAAATCACAATATCGTCCATATGTAGAGATGTCACGCAATCGTTCAAATGGATTTGATAGCAGACAAAATGGATAATTTTGTTGAAGTATGGCATCTGATATTTTTTGCAAATACAATACTTCCTTTACTTTGTAGAAGCAGGTAAAAAATTCTCATTAAACTTTTTAAAAGAACAAAATGTTTCGTGTGTTATCTTTCCTACTTTCGCAGTAGTATTCTAGGTTGGTTCATTCACAGAAATTTTCAGTAGTGATTTTATAGAAATCTTAACTTTTGTTCTCTATATGTCGGAATTTATTTTAATTTTGGAGATTTTTTTCACTCAAAACTTGCCCAAAATATGAAATACTTACAAGCAAAAGTTTGCACCTGATCAAAATGTAAACAAAATACACTGATAAGCTGTGACAAGGGGAGGTAAATCCATTGAAAAATATAGTACATACTAAACTGAAGAAATCTCTAATATTCTGGGACAAAAATATATTTTTGCAAATGCTTAAAAACAGCTTTAAGAATTTTGTGTTAGGTGAAACTGCATGAAAGTCTAAAAAATAAGACTCTTCGTGAGATCATAGCATATAGATTCTATCACAAAAATCTCACTGCCTCGTTTAAAAACGTGTATGTTGTTCATCACAATTGTATCACTGTGGTATGATAAATTAACTGGATCTTGGCTCTCGAAGCTTTGTGGAAGAGCCAGTATGGCCTGCAGACTGAAAAGTTTAGAGATCTGCGATTTAAGCCATTTTTCATAAACATTAGCACACAGGCTTTCATAGATGATTTTGTTTTATTTCCGAAACAACCATCATCCCCCCAGACGTAGTATTAATAGATATTAACTTTATATCAGGTTTATTTGTAGTTGAAAGGCAAACTTTTTATTCCCAAAATAAAAGGTTCTATTTCTTTCGCTATGCATACCTGCTAAAAGTGCAAATTATTCTATAAGTTTGAAAATGCCATATTTTATTTAAAAAGTTTAACACATTTTATCCTTTTTCACAGAAAATATCACAATACATTTTAGATGCTTAGAATTATTGGAAAATATACATCAATTCTGTGACATTAAATATTTTAATATTGGTATTTATCAAAATGTAAACAATAATGAAATGTCTGAAACATTTTGTACCACTTTATAAATTTTAATATATTTGTCCTTGTATGTATAAGAATATTAATGCTATGGTTTAATTTAGTTTAATTAGCACCTCTGGGCTATCTTATAAAAGGGAGGACTTTCTATGGGAAAATGGCTCATATCAACATTACACATGGGGAAAACCATGAAAACGTATATGCAACCAGCCAATTCACCTGCAACTGAACCCAGGTCGAACTACCAACGTTCACTGACTTTACCACTCCATTGCTGGTAGTGCTATCAATGCTATGATCATCTTTTACTGATAATGCAAGTCACATCTTAACAGCCATTTTCATTACATTACATATAAGAACAATTATAAGATTTCTTCAATTACATGAAAGCAACTCATATGCTTTTTCCACCTATTATCTTTGAAAACTACTTAACTTTGGTAAATAATTCATGTAACAAAAATCAGTTTTCATTTGTAAAATAATCGTTATTCCATTATGTTTCATTCAATGTTTTGTTTTCTTTATTTATTTTATTCTTTTCCCTTGCAGCTTTTTTTGCTTCAGTTAAAAGTTAATAGTTCTTTATACAAAGCGGTACTAAGCTTTTTACATTTGGATCCCCCAGTTTTCAAATTCCTAATAAGCTGTCAAAGTAACACATGTAGGATGTAAACAAAAACATTATCAGTTACAGATTATCAGAGTTCACAAGCACAAAAAATGAACAAGAGCATCTTCTCCTGTTCTTAACTCCCTGCTTCTAAATTTGCATATATATATAAAAAATTCATAATCATCTGATTACTATGCTTTTTCTGCTGTGAAACATAAAACAGTACGCAAGACTGCTAAGACATTTTTTTGTCTTATCTTTACAACGCAGGTAAAACTTCTTACAAAAACTGATTTACCCTTATACTAAATACTTAATCATACTTTTCGGCAAACATTATATAAATAAAACACTGAATCATACTTTCACCATTCACCCTTCAACTTTTTATTCTCAAAAGTACATTAAAAGAAATTAGAACAGATGCATTTATTTTCAGTTTTAAAAAAGCTTGAAAAAACAAACATTCGTAACCAAATTTTTTAAAACTACAATAATGATAATGTTTTACAAAATATGTTTTACAATGTCATTCTTTTTTTTTAATTGAACTACATCTCTTACATAAGTCAAAAAAGTTTCAAAAAACTAATGTGAATTATTTAATAGGTATTTACACACTTAAATACAAAATTAAGAATGCAACAGAAAAAAAGATACTATCACATTATGCACACGGCCCTGACAAGAATCACTAGGAAAAGTGATACGTTGACAAAGTAGGGAACCCAGAATTTTATGAAAATGTATTTACCTGGAAACCCACTAATGCTTGCACATGCATTATGCCAGTGCATAATGCTACCATCTATTTTGGTGGTGGTGGTGGTAATGCAAGCAGATTTCAAATTCGAAAGTCATGTTTGTGGTTTTTGTTTATTCTGATTAGTATGTGGAGTTTTTCTTGTAATGAATCGTAATTCCAACAACAGGAAGTTTTCTTGCTGACCAAAAAAAAAACTGCATTTTTTCAGAAAGATGCCATTTTGCCTTATATTATTTAGAGAGTGTAGGAATGTATATTCCGTGACGTTAATTTGTGCAGTTTTATGATATTTCTCATGATGTGTACATGGACAGTGTAAACAAGAATAATTAAAAACACACATAATAAGAGTACCACAAAAATGGATGTAGTAGGTGCATAATGGAAAAGTGCCCATTTTTAATTTGCATTTTTTACAGTGTTTATTTTATGCATTACTGATATTCAGAATGCAATACAGATTTTGTTAGCAAATTTAAGGAATAAAACATTAATAAAATTAACTTAATAATAGTTTTATTTCAAAAAATTACTTAATTCTAACTTCCTTGCTTTTCGTTTTCTTTCAAACGTTCAAGATAGTCTTCATCAAAAGAATTTAACACACATTTCTAAATACAATACTTTAACACATAAAAATTACACCTGCAAATTGTTTTAAAGATCTTAATTTACATTACAGTTAATTTAACTTGTTAATTTATACAGAAAAAGTTAACATACAAAGCTAACTATTCTATAAATGCTCTATAACATGTATATTTCATTATATTAATATTTTAATAAATTAACAAAAATATTTCATATGAATTAGTATTTCATATGAACTACGAATTTTCAAACAGCACAATGCAAAAAAAAAATATATATATATATATATTAAAAGAAAATCCTAAGAAATACCTAAATGGTTATCCATTTGGCACAATAATTTTGGAACATTTTCATCTTTCTCATCTGTTTCATCAATTATTGGTGACATATTCCATATCACAATGCGACCAGTGTCTGCTCCTAAAACAAAATTTGAGGTTAAATCATATGAAAGGCATTATGTTTAACTTTGCACATATATGACAATAAAGCATATGTAAGATCACATATAAGAAGTTATGCATATCACAATAAAGGCTAACTCTGAAAAAGTAACACAATAAACAATATCTACTTTACATTACCTCGGTAATTTCTAAAATAAAGATACAGCATGACACATAACAAATCACAGTTTAATTACACGAAATTCTATAATAGATAAACGTATAAAAATTTTCTGACTACATCTAAATGCCAAGAAGTCATATTCTCTACAATTGTAAGAATTCAAACACGCCAGTTCTTGACTCATGCTGATTGGCCAGTAAAATAATGGCAGTCACAACATAAAACTATTTGGTCTTATGTATATTGCATATACAAGACTAATATTCGCCTCCAATTAAACAATATCAGTATAGCCCATAACATCTGTATTAACAGGTGGTTTTAATGAAAGTTTTTCACCAAAAATCGTTCTTAATAAAGTTAGGGGGGAACATGAAAGCAGTAACTTTAGTGCAGGTAGTAATCACCACCCAAATCTATGATTTTCTCCCAATGTTTTGGTAGTTTTTCAAAACCTTCGGCCCAGAAACTTAGTAGCTGCAAGTCCAAAAAAAGAGCAACCTCATTTCGAATGTCCTGCGCAGAATGAAATATAACACCAGCAAGATTATTCGGGCTATGTGCTGGGTGTTGCAAATGATTCCATTCGAGCCTGTACATAATCCAGCCGGTGAAAACACACACATGTGGTCTCGTATTATATTGATGGAACATTACATTTTGCACTGGAACTTTGTTCAACACTTTTCCTTGACAGCGTCAACACGGACTAGCATCTCACTGTACACTTTACTGTCAAGGGTTTTACCTTTTTCCAGATACTCTTTGCAGATAATAGCATGGTAAACCCACCAGATAAAAATCATTACCTTTTTGTTAGTCAAATTGCACTTTGGTGATGCTGGCGACAGGCTTACCAGGTGCAGACCAACCCCCTTTTTGACCTGTGTTATTGAAATAAATCCACTTTTCATCACAAGTGACGATCCAGTCCAGAATTTTGTCCTTGCATTGATACAGTAGATTAGTGTACACCTGAACACATCTGTCCTTATCTGCTTGAGTCAGCTCATGCGGCACTCAGCGATTGAACTTGCACATCAAGTTTATGTGATGCATAGCATAACTAATGGACATGGTACTAAAATCTAATCTGCTTAGCAAGCTCTCATATGGTTGCATACTGATCTTCTTCCACAAGTTCTCGCAGGCGGGCCTTATCAACATCAGTAGAACGTCTAGAGCACTCTGCTTCTTGAATGTTGCAGTGCTTGTTTTTGAACTTTCAGTAACAAACCATCACAGTGTCATATGACACAACATTAGTACCTAAAGCTGTACACATGATTTGGTAACATTCTGTAGCTGACTTTTTGCGACAGAACGGGAAGTAAATGATAGCTCTAATCTGGTAACGTAATAGTTCCATTTCTGACACCTTCTACTTAATGATAACGACATTTTTTTACAAATTTCACAACACAGTGTTCTAAAGCAAGTCTCTTTCTTTGAAATGCCAAAAATCATTTGGTAAAATATGACTAACACAACAGCATGAACTGTTTGCACAGACGATATTTGTGGTGGTGAAAAACTTTCGTTAAAACCTGATATTAATGTAACAATTACAGTCATTTACCATAATTTTGACCATTAAACAGCAATCTTTCATAAACATATCAATAAAGTCAACAGCAATCTGGGTCTGGTTCTTCACATGAAGAAATTTTTTACAGATACAAAGCTCAAGATGATTGTTTTACTGCAAAAGTCAGAAGCTACCCTTTTGCAAATCACCTGCATGTTTACAGAGATAGTTGCACCGCGAATGCCATTAAATGTATTGGAATTGGGCTACACTAAAAATGTTTTAATCTAAGCAGATCTGCTGATAAATTTTGAAATGACTATAATGACAAAGTAGCTGCTATTTCTTTAACTCTTGAGAAAATTTACAGGAATAATGGAACCAAATTTATCTTTATCTTTATAGGGAGCTATTAAAATACTCAATGTTTTGTGTCTCCTAGTGATAAAAAAAAATGTTTTTTAAAAAGTTTTAGAAAACTCCATGATTCAAAGATTGCTTTTGATTTTTTTTAAAGCAGATAAGACATTACTTAATAAGGAATTTTTAGCCATTGCGACAGACAGCTTGGCCAGACTGGTTCAAACTTATCTCAATTACATTCTTCTGACTTGCCTTCTCCTAAGAGAATATATGCATCAGTTGTATGTATATCAGTTAAACCATTTTGCAGAAGTGGCTGGGAGAAGAAGACCTCGAATTCTTTATTGAGAATACTAGCTTCCCATAAATGACCAAGTACTGTAATGATGGTAAATTTTCACTCAGAATTGGATGTGACTAATTGCAAAAATATCTCCATCGCAATGTGCCCACTACATGGCCTAGCTTACATGGATGGTTACAATTGCCTGATGTTAGTTAACATTCAGACACTGGAGATAGTGTCTACAAATGTTAACTTCTTGCATGTGGAGACTAACGGCTGAAAAACAGCTCTGACCTAAGATTTTTTAAAAAAATGTTTCATCAATATGCAAAGATTAAATGCAAATTTTCAAAATTAGTTTTTTTATTCAAAACCATACGATTATATGAGCTCTATACTTTTTTTCCCCCAAAGCAGTCCTTCTATTGAAATATTTTTTTACAGCATATCACGAATGATTAATAGCACAAAACATAGTTTTCTGAGGCAACCCCTTCATTTCTGCAACAATAGTTCCCCACCCCCACATCCAGTCTGAAGAGAACCTCTTTCCTAGCAGTTACATATCTTACCAGTATTGAAAATGCCCAGGGAATTATACAGGGAATGTGCTGCACCACTGATTTCTGTTAGTGTTTGCCACACCAGCAACACATGACCAAGAACTGAGCTGGAGTAAAAGCATCTGTTATTTGAACAAATCAGATTTTTTCTTGTGTACAGCTTCATACTGTTATGTTTCCAGGACATTTGCATTATACTAAGAGCTCACTATACTAGAGAAGGTTTGATAATATTCATTCCTATAACTGCAATGGATTGCCAATTAAGACATGTTGTTGATTACTCATCTATTACCATCTTAGAAAAAAGCTGCATCAGACAAATATCAAAGCACTGCTACATACCATAACGTTTTAAATGTTTAGGTTCCTTCTTTACAAATCTGACACTAAATACAAACACATCTTTGTTATATTCTCACAAAGATGTCTTCCTCACCCACCATAAAAAAACATACTAGGTGCTTCCTCTGATTGTGACCAAACACCATGGCTCTACAACTGCAGATTCAAACATACCTTTACAAAACTTAAGGAAAGTTTACTAAATCCAATATTGGGGAAAATGAACAGAGACAATATTAAAACTTTTCATTCAGCATCATTATATTACTTCATGTATAATGACATAATCATCACAGCATTAAAAATACATGAAGATATATAAGGTTAAATTACAGAAAATCTAACAGGTATATAAGAAATTTTCTAAAAGAATGTTCAAAAGGTTACCTTGACCTCCAGTTGCAAAACGTGAACCATCTGGATGTATGTCAACAGAGAATATTGGATGGCCTAAAAAACCATTTAAAAAATTTATTAGTTCTCACAAAAAATACACCACAGAAAATATCACACAATAATTATATTACTTTATTTACTAATTTTTCAACTTAGTTGAAGCAAAGTAGGGTTGAACTGGATTGGAATGGATTAATGAAGGCAAAAGTACACGAAAGTTTTACACTTTGTATGTACTGTTATCACCCAAAGATGAAGAATGCCTTTCTAGTTCACATTTACATACAATTTTAAATATCTGCAGAAAAAGTAACTTCCTCCCTGGATTTTAAAGCCAACAGCAGATGAGAATAATAAGATAAATTCCATGAGAAATTTTATGGAGACCACTTTCTAAATAAAGTTAATATAATGCATAAAAAGCTTTTGTTATTTTCAGATGTGAGGGTGAGTGAGTATACACAGCACAGTTCTATAGTTAAAAAATTATACTGAAATGTTCGTAACTAGTTAAATTTCCTTGTTTAGGTAATGGCAAGTAATGAATTTACAATTTTTTTTTTCATTTCTTATTAATTTTGGATAATAACAGCATTTTATTTCCATTTTCAGCTTTGTTAACAATACTGAAAGAATGAAGTTTATCAGTAAATGTATCAACACAGAAATATAATGATATATCATAAAATTTCAAAATTTTAATTTCTTTTAATTACTAAAAAGAACTAAATGTTTTTAAATATTTTAAGCTGTTATTTGATTTGAAGTACCTTATTATGCGTGTTTCTTTGTAACTAAATTAAAATGGCAGGTTCTTTCTTTGTTTTTAATCTGCAGTATTAATTTTGCCCATCTTGAGAAATTATATCACTTAACTTAAAACTAGCCCAATACTTACATGATTTTTGGGGGATAGTTTATTAATAGGAACTTACAATTTCAAAGTTGGCAATTTTAACATTTAATAATTTATGTAATTTCCTACAACCAATTTAATACTTAATTCAAAAAAATTTCAGCAAAGATAAAAATAAAGACAGAACACACATTTTATTTGTTACACTGAATTTAAAATAAAGGATTCTTAATGTATTAGAATAACCACTTCAGTAAAAGTCATCACATTTTCAAGAATGTACCAAACTTTGGTAACCACAAGCATAACAATTCTTCAGTTTTAACAAGCAGAACTGTCATTTTTGTCTGCATTCTTTTTGTTGTGCTTTAAGTTACAACAGTTTTATCGACAAATCATGGTATTTTTGGCCTTCAACTCAATTTTAAAATGCATGATCAATGTATCTGCCTGCAATGGACAAAATTAGTAAAGTTTCTGCAGGAACAAAGAATATTGCTGCAAAATTGCTAAAAGAAACAAATGCTTTCAATCTATTTATTCTCAAAGCAATTGATGTGAGATTTTCACCAGAGCTAGAAAAGAAAAAAACTCATTTGTAAGTAGGTTTAGCGACTGAAATTCAGCAAACATTAAAACATAAAATATGTATGTGGTAAAGTTTTTTTCAGCTACGCATCACTATTCTTTTCCTTCAGCAAAAATCACCAAACCGCATCAAGGTGGTTGTACTAATATGCAAGTACCAAATAAAGTTAAAAGGATGTACAATTACATAGCTTCATATCCCTACAACCTATTTTATACTAAATTTGAGTTTTATAGAAATGTTACACCTATCACACAAAGAAATAACAAATGAAAAATGCATTTATTTTTACATATTATTATTTATACCATAACAGAACAACAGCATATTGAAATTTAACCTTCAGAAGTACTGTAACTTCCAATATAATGAATTCCAACATTCTGTAAGATACTATTAACCAAAAAACCAGACTATAAAATGTATGCAAATTGTTTTTAAAGCTAGACAATGATGGTATTTATTCTTAAAAAAAGCACAGCAGAAGGTTATACAAAGTTATAGTGATTTTATAAATAAATTTATTATTTAAAAATTCAACCTACATGTTCAAACAATTCAGAATTTTTTTCTATAAATAGGCCCACTATTGACCAAATGATAAGATCACTAAATGCTGGCAATTTGACGTGGGTTCAAATTTGGGTGAATGGGATAGTTGAATGGGCATTTACAGAGAATTTTCAAAGTTTTCTGTGTGAGAAATGTTAATATAAGCCATTTTTTATCAAAAAAACCTCCATGAAAGTTTCCTCTTCATATGCAGATAACCTATATGTGATTTGTCAAAATCAACTTCATAAATTCTCCATAACGATGTGAGAGAATAGTCAACTTTTTACCTATATTTACATGCACATTAGAGATACAAATATTCAAAAATAAAAACTGAATTAATAACTAACCATTGACATTTATAAGAAACAATGAGAAATTATTGAGTAGGCTAATGAATTCATCTTTGCATTATGATTTTTTTTTAATTTGATGAGGTACTTTCATATTAACTGCATGCCAGTGATTAATCACTGGTATGAACTTAAAAGCCCAATAATATTTAATTGTTTTGAAAAACTTTTTAAGAGCCACCGTTCAGTGTTCAGTACACAGCTGCATTAGATATTCATATTTATTTTCTTTATTTTTGCATCAAAGTAAGGTTTTACATAACACCTGATCATTACCGATCTGTAGAACTTTCTACAAAATGAAACGGATCATGATCACTTCCTTTTTGTAATAGATCAAGATTCTGAGTGACAGACTACTTAATTGTACAATTTTGATAAAAATTTAAATGATTACAAGGTCAAAACTAAAATAATTGCTCTAATACACATAAAAAACTTGATTTAAGATAGTTATGTAATTAATATTATTCACATTTTATATCACAAGTTCATCTTAATATCTGAACTTAACTTCCTTAAACCAGCAGTACAACTGTCATACCAGCACCTTCCTTGCTCTCATTAAGAGAAATCTTATGTCTTTTATTCCTTTACCTGACAAAGAGATCTGTGTATGGTCCATGATAAGTCATGATACGGCACCTAGAGCCATCAAATTTTGAATAACGTATGTCTCCACATGAATACAGACATCCGGAAACCCAAATTTGAAATTTGTTTTATTATCTACTTCATATTTTGTAAAGCATTTATGAGTTTTTGATTAAGAAACTCAACGATTTCAAAGCAATAGTAACACAGTACGGGGGGGGGGACATTTTTATCTCCAGGGCACAAGACTGTGCATTGGAAATTCTGAAGATATGCTCTTTTAAATATTTTGTGATACTGCTGCTGAATTGAATTTTATGGTTTAAGTGCGAAGAACATAATATTTAATAAATAAAGATAACACAAAAAACGTAAAAAAAAGCCCCTAAAAAAGCCCCTTTGGGCTTTTTTTTTACGTTTGGGCTCAAATCTAAAAGCTTTCGGATATTTCCCTAAGCTTTTAGATAAGCTTTTAAGCTTTTAGATTTATAAGATTAGGATAAGCTTTTAGATTAGGATAAGCTTTTAGATTTTCCGAAATCTAAAAGCTTTCGGATATAATCCCTTTGGGCTCAAATCTAAAAGCTTTCGGATATTTTTTTTAATTCAGTTTTTTTTACCAACTGCTTATAAGGCATTTCATTTTCAAAGTTTCAGACAAGACAAAATGCACTTGCGATATGAAAAATACAGAGAAGGATTGTACTAATTTAATTTTTATCACAGTTTAAAAACTAAAAATTAAATTATTTTAGTTATTAAAAATTAGATGACACTTTGAATACCAAAGCATAAAATTTCATAATATTAGCTAATTAATGCAAAAATTCAGATAGATTATTCTAAATTGTTGTTTCATTTACACTTCATACTAAAGATGTAAAATGGATTCGATCACAGACATTTTGGAGGTTTACTTCCATGAAAAATATATGTTCATATCAACTTTTACTAAACAAATACTCCTGATTTTTAAATAGCAAAATAAAGTTCAAATAAGCTTCAAATCATTACTATTGTCAGAGTTTACTTTTTAAAATTAGAAGTGCCGAAGCACTATGGATGACGTCATGAAACAGGGGAAAAAAATAAGTAAACTGACTAATAAAATAATTAATAATTAAATTAAATAATTAATTATTAAAAATTATTGATTATTAAAAAATTACATAATTATTAAAATAATTAATA
>KK117332.1:106452-141821 GCA_000611955.2 Stegodyphus mimosarum
TATAATTTTATTAAAAATAAAATTTTTTATATCAAATTTCTGCTGAATTTGCTGTTCAGATACAGAAAAGAAGTGATGGAGCTTTCTTATTTTGAGTTCAAGTTAGAATTTAACTGAAAAGTATTGGAGCCACAAAAACTAAAAAGTATTGGAGCCAATCTCCAGGAAGCTCCAGTGAAATTTAAGCTCTGACTAGCATTACTAACATTTCAACTCACAGTAATTAAATTACTGATGGAAAAAAATTAACACAAATTATACTCGAATATGGTATATTGGTACCTACAAACAAAGTCCATATACATTACATTTTGTAAAACATTGCTGTCATTTCTCAGTTTCTAATACTGCCATTATGGGCTTAAAACCCAAGTGTGAAAATAAAAATGTATATGTATCAACAAATGATTACCGACGCTGAGTAGAAACATTTATTGCTACACAGAGATCTATAAAAGTTGTTTTTTAAACAAATATGTTACAAAATTATAAGCAGAAGTCAAAATACTTCAAAGAAGGGAAAATCATATCTTTTCATATTTTAATCTCAAGCACAGAAATGCTAAATTTTGCATGCTGGAATATTAACATTTTACATCAGATATACTTGTCATTATACATAATAATATTATACAGAAAGAGATAAAGGCCCATTTTTAAAATTTTCCTTACATATGCTGTTCCAAAAAAAAAAGAAAGAAAATTCAAGATAAATTAATATTTAATTTAATTTGAGCAATGCACTGCACAAAGATGACTATAAATATATTTCTACAATTTAAAATACACTGGTTATCATAAATTAAGGAAAAATCACAAAAATAGCAATAACTCCCTCAAAAATAAGCCAAACCGGGTAAAATCTGAATATGTTGCCAAGTAAGAGTAGCTGAGTAAAACTGCAATATGCAAATTAAAGGTGCTGCACTCGGAACACATCATCTGCAAGGAGCATAAAAGTCCATGTCTGAGAGCAAGCCCACTGTGATAGTGACATCAGAAATTTGAGATAGCCAATTCGTAAAAATGACCTCCAGGCATCATTTGCCTGCAGAATTACAATGGAGAGCCATTGGGAGACTAGAGGCAGGACAAAGTCAAACAGAAGTGGCCAGATGGCTAAATGTAAGCCCTTCTGTGGTTCATAGACTTTGGAGGCAATTTCAAACCACAGATTCGGCATCTAGGAGGTTCAGCCAAGGGCGGCCAACTGCTACGACGAGCGCCGATGCCCGATAGTTGACATTATGTGCAAGCAGGAATAGAACCGCTACTCCGGCTCTTCTTAGATCCTCTCTTGCTGCAGACACTGAAAGGTTGGTGTCAACTGTGCATAGAAGGCTTCACGAAGGTGGTCTGTATGCGAGGTGACCAGCCATTCGCATGCCGCTCACATCACGTCACAGAAGGGACCGTTTGCAGTGGGCACGACAACATATCCACTGGACGCCTAATCAATGGTGGACTGTTCTCTTTACAGATGAGTCCAGGTTTAGTCTAGAAAGTGATAATAGGCATTATTTGATATAAAGAGAACTTGAAACCCGTTATCATCCATCAAACATCCGTGAGAGAGATGTATACGGAACAGGCAGTGTCTGTGTTTGGGGTGGCATTTCTTTGGGTGGACGCACAAAGTCTTCGTCTTTCCAAGTGGAACCATTCTTCCTGTGTCTTTCCAAGGGGAACCATGAATGCTCAGGTTTATAGAGATGACATTCTTGATGCTTATGTATGTTCATATGCTGTGCTGGAACAACAGGTGACGCTTTCCTGTTACAGGACGACAATGCAAGACCACACAGGGCTTGTATTGTAGATGATACTCTTCAAAAGGAAACAATCATGTGCAAGGAGTGGCCAGCTCAATCCCTGGACTTGAATCCTATCCAGCACATTTGGGATGCTTTAGGGAGACGTCTAGCTGTTCTCAATCTGCCCCTGCAACTGCTTTGCAAGAGCAATGGTTTTCGCTTCCTATGGAACTGATAGACCACATAATTGAAAGCATCACACATCGCTATATGTGCCATATTGCTTCTAGAGGCAATCATATTCCATACTGAAGGTACTTTTCCTATAGCAAACTGACACCTTCGATTTGTTCATTTTATACATGTGCTAATTTCTATACTGCCATAAATGTCTGGCAATTTCTTTCTATGTTATTTGATACCTTACTATGTGTTACATATTGTGGGCAAGTTTCATAAAATTCTACATGTAACTTTTTCAGTAATTGTGATTTTTCCTTAATTTATGATAACTAGCATATAAAAAAAAACTGAATTTTTTTAGATATAAATTTAGCAAATCAATAAAAATATTTGGCTTTCACTTCATGTCAAGTTTGTTATCTTGAGATTATTTTACCCACATTTAGTTTGTAAATATGCCTAAAGGGGGCAGTACATATTCAAAGAAGTGAAGCTTAACTTGACTAGTTTATCTGTGTCACTGAATTTATACTACCCTTTTTAGGCAGATTTATAAACTAACTGTGGGCAAAATATTCTCAAGGTAACAGACTTGACATGAAGTGGAAGAACAAATTATTTTGATTGATGTGCTACAGGGAAAAACTTTTGTAATTAATATTTATCATGAATATAACACACTAATGATTCATATTTAGAATTAAACTTCTTTATTTAAAAAAAATAAATTAGGTTACAAAACAAAGGGGTTGAATAACACAAAACTTGAAAGGGACAGGCATTTTTGCCTACAATCACATTTTTAAGATTTATATCTAAAACATTTCAGCACATGTAAACAAAATTTGAAAATAGGCCTAAAACAAATATATGTGTGTCTATATATACCTACTCAAAAAACAAATATATATACATATAAAGACTTAATAGATTAAATATTCCAGGTTTGTCTGAGGTTATTCTTTTCTTTGATAGCTTTTCTTCCAAAATATTATATTTTCTAGAAGCATAAACTTACTTGTTTATTAATTGTATTCTTTTATGCATACACTACTACATATGCACAGCATTTGCTTGAAAATATGGCTCCCCTTTACATTTTAGGATAAATTTAATAAATAAAAGTGCAGGTAAATATTTGACGAGAGCAGAATTCTGATTAGAATGAAAGACAAGCTACCTAATTAAGCACAGTATTCTGTTATGGTACACAAAAAAACACAAAAAATTAATGATAAATTAATATTTAATTTCTTTCAAACATATAATTAACCAGCATAAGGGTCACAAGTGGTAAAATCACTGAAAATTGATATTTCTACCATGTTCAAATCCTGGCAAACTGAATGGAAGTTTTTGTGATCTTCTCCACCTATGATGTGGCTATCAGATAGTTTCCTTTAAATGTCCTCCATAAAGGCATCCCTTCCCATAGGCACTGAACTGCTATGCCTTAATCAACCTAACATTAACCATAACCAGTACAGGAGATGCAGACTTAAGTGAAATCACTCAAATAGACCTGGCTATCATAATTAGCAGGAGTTATACAATTTATACATATGGTAATTAACCTCTGTGTGCAGTTTATTTATCATTTAAACAGTGGAAATATTTTATATAGTATCGTAATTAAATTCCCTTCTCTCATTTATAAGATTCTACCAAACTTTAGAACAAAAATATAGCAAAGAAGTGGGTCTTATATGCTAGTAAACACTGTGAGGAAACAAAAAAATGAGAAAGATAAAAAAATAAACTTTCAAAAAATTCTTTTTTTAAAATGCATTTATAAAACTGCTGAAGACCAAAAACAAATAAATAGAAGCAAACATGGTACAAATAGATTTTGAATGCATATAAATTGACTCCTCCTCATTGACAAATGCGAAAACACACAGACAAGTGATAATAAACAGGATTTCTGCCATTCTATATAATTCAATATAAAAAATTTTTATTATTCCATGCTTTGCTATTTATTGTTTACCTGAAATGTTTGATTATTTTAATCTAAATAAGGAAGTCTCAAATTTAGCTTTCAAAATTTTATATAGTTACATTTTAATTTTTAGTTATTTATTTCACAGACAGGACGAGAGGAAACTTTCAATTAAAAACTTCTTAAATAATTTTAAACAGTTCCTGATGTGACAGATATATGAGAGATATATGAGAATTACTGAGAATTAATGTGTGTAATTATAAAAATGAGAAAAGTATTTCAGGTAAAGAAAATTCTAGAATAATTTAAATAATTCTATCAGATGCCCAAGAATGATATCTTTTGCCTTTAAAAATAACCATTGTCAAATCACGTTTATGCAGAATTACAGTGCAAAGTAGGTCTTAACATCGGATCCAAGCAAAAACGCTGCAACTGAAATTTTTTTTCTAGAATGTCTCGTCTTGCTATTAATAGTGCAAATAAAATTTATATCTTCCAAAATGTAGTTTATAGGATGGAAATAATGAAAACATTACATTATTTACCGACATTTATGTTTGGTAAAAAAAAGTGTAGCGGAATATGCAGATGATAATAATGAAATACGCTGATTATCATAAATAAAGGAAAAATCACAAAAATGGCGATTACTCAAAACGTTACACGTAGAATTTTATGAAACTTAGCCACAATATACAACACATAGTAAGGTATCAAATAACATAAAAAGAAATTACCCGACCTTTAACGGTAGTAAAGAAATTAGCACATGTATAAAATGAACAAATTGAAGGCATCAGTTTGCTATAGAAAAAGTACCTTCAATATGGAACATGATCGCCTTTAGATGCAATACAGCACATATAGCGATGAGTGATCCTTTCAATTATGCAGTCTATCAGTTCCATAGGAAGCGAGAACCATTGCTCTTGCAAAGCAGTTTCAAGCGCAGCAAGGGTCTGAGGGGCCAACTGAGAGCAGCTAGACGTCTCCCTAAAGCATCCCAAATGTTCTCGATAGGATTCAAGTCAGAGGATCAAGCTGGCCACTCCATATGCATAATTGTTTCCTGTTGAAGATAATCATCTATGATGCAAGCCCTGTGTGGTCTTGCGCTGTCGTCCTATAACAGGAAAGCATCACCTATTGCCCTAACATATGGGCACACATAAACATCAAGGATGTTATCTCTACAAACCTGAGCATTCATGGTTTCCCTTGGAAAGACATGGAGGTCTGTGCGTCCACCCAAAGAGATGCCACCCCAAACACAGACACTGCCTGGTCCGTATGCATCTCTTTCACGGATGTTTGGCGGATGATAAAGGGTTCCAAGTTTTCTCCATATCAAATAACGCCTACTTCCGCTTTCTAGACTAAAACTAGCCTCATCCGTAAAGAGAACAGCCCGCCATTCATCAGGCGTCCAGTGGACATATTGTCGTGCCCACTGCAAACGGTCCCTTCTGTGCCATGACGTGAGCGGCACACAGATGGCTGGTCACCTCGCATACAGACCACCTTCGTGAAGCCTTCTATGCACAGTTGACACCAACCTTTCAGTGGCTGCAGCAAGAGAGGATCTAAGAAGAGCCGGAGTAGCGGTTCTATTCCTGTGTGCACATCATGTTAAATATTGGTCATCAGCGCTCATCGTAGCAGTTGACCGTCCTTGACTGAAACTCCTAGATGCCAAATCTGTGGTTTGAAATTGCCTCCAAAGTCTACGAACCACAAAAGGGCTCACATTTAGCCATTTGGCCACTTCTGTTTGACTTTGTCCTGCCTCTTGTCTCCCAATGGCTCTCCATCGTAGTTCTGCAGGCAAATGATGCCTGGAGGTAATTTTTACGAATTGGCTATCTCAGATTTCTGATGTCACTATCACAGAGTGGTTGCTCTCAAATATGGAATTTTATGCTCCTCGCAGATAACGTGTTCCGAGTGCAGCGTCACTAATTTGCATATTGCAGTTTTACTCAGCTACTCTTACTTGGCAACATATTCAAATTTTACAGGGTTTGGCTTATTTTTGAGGGAGTTATCACTATTTTTGTGATTTTTCCTTAATTTGTGATAACCAGTGTATATACATATATATATATGGCGTTTTAGACTAACAAAAATTAACGTCAGGAAAAACAAAAATATTGCAATGCAAATTTTACCACATTTGTGGTGGGGTCAAAAGAGGGTTGGAAAAATACTCCTCATTAGAAAACAGAGAAAAAGGAAGAGAAACATTTGCAACTGCACCATAACGAAATAAAAAAATAATACTATTTCAAGTTGATCTTAAAAGATTAATAATAAGAGGTTCAACTAAACATATTGTAAAACCAGTTCCATTTCCAGATATAACGGAAAAATCATAACTCTCTTTCTTTCTGGATTAACAGAAAGAATATTTACTTACATAACCAGAAAAACAGTTTCAGATACATTTTGGGAATGTTTTTGCACAAAAAAAAGGGGGATAATACTATATCTCTCGTTTTACTACACTGATTGCCAAAATTTAACTCGCGTTTTCCACGTCTCAAAAGCACGATTAAAGATATATATTAGACTTATATATAGCATTGCTCCAACGTAGGTATTTTGATACAAAATTAGACTTTTCTGAAATAACATACAATCCCCCCCCCATATTTCGATCCTACGACTCAAATTAGGCCAAAATGCCAAGTTTTGCAGAGATTGCATGTTTTTAAAAAATTGGTTCTCAAAATTTTAGCTCCTCCATGGAATTGAATTTGGTATATATTTATTAATATCTTTTCTTTATTAAACTTAGTTGATTCTGAAATTTAGGTTTATTCCAAATAAAATTTGCCCATTTTTTGAATTTCTAAATCATTTTTATAATTTTTTTTTTTTAATTTTATTTTTGAATTATAACCTATAAAATTTTTATCATCATCTTAAAGTAGATGTATTTCTAAGTATACCTGAAAAAATCAGAGTTTTTTTATTCAAAATTTATTAAGATATATGTGAATTTAAATAATGGGGCGTTTTGAAATTTGGCACATTTGTTATAAGCGATAATAACACCAAATGTGATTTATGCACTTTGTTAAAATTATTTGAAAGTATGAACAATGACCTTTTTTCCACTCATGTACAGTGAAAAAAAGGAAAGGAAAATAGGCTTCTATAAATTAAGAAGTTCGTGAAGTGAATTATTCTTGGCGCAAACTGAAAAAAATGCACCAAGATAAATTTTTTAATTTCTCCATAAATTTCTCACTAAAAATTACAAAATTTAATATCTAAGCTTACTTTGAGTTGTAGAATCAAAATATGGAGAAAAAATGGTACATTATTTCAGAAAAAGCCTGATTTTATGTCAGAATAATGCTATATATAAATCTAATATATATCATTAAATCGCGCTTTCAAGACATGAAAAACGCAAGTTAAATTTCGACAGTTGGTCCAGTAGAACGGGAGATATAGAACTGTCATTTTTTTGTGTGTGTGTGTGTGTGCAATATTCTGGTTTTTAATATATGCAGTATCAGTATACAGTTTTAAAAAGTTCTGTGGTTAATGCTAACACTTGAAAAAATAATAAATTAATAAATACATACTTAAAATATATTTAGGGAAAAAACTACACTACAATTCAAAATAATCACCTTCAGCAGCTATGCACTTTAGTGCATAACTGCACAAGTTGTCAAAATAGATTTCATAGTCACCTGAAGATATATGTTGAAGTTCTGCTGTCACACTTTTTTGAATATCTTGTTCAAATTAAAGAATTAAGACTCTTTTTATTGCAGATTCCAATTTTGAAAAGAAAAACTAGTTTGTTCCAGATCACTGTAGAAAGGGCAGTTCACTTCTGAAATCTGATATTTGGGAAAAAACCACTTCTGTGTTGTGTACACGAACAGCAATCTGTGTTTTTGAAATATCATACAAGAGAAAACTACAGATTCTGCAATACAGAATTTGTCCTGTTGCGAAGAAAATTTTGATCACCATACTTTTGATTTCAGATTATATGAATAACGTTAGTTTTTAATCACCCATTATGACAGAAGCCAAAAAAAAAAGGTCAGTATCTGCAACCTTGATCATGACCTGGAAAGCTTTCATTCTCCACTGATTTCTCCAAACTTTATGCAAACCTTTCCGTTAACCAAATCTTCTATTAGAATTTCATGAATTGTATTTTTGTTTATGTTCAAATTATTCATAAGCATACTAAGTGTCATCTGATAATCCACAGCGATTAAATCATGGATATTCTCCCATAATTTGGTTAAATCATGGATATTCTCCCATAATTTCTTCTCCTAGGGTACAAGTTGTTCAACCAATATATAGGTCACCTGCACTTTTACCTCTGATGCAAAATCACAAATAGCACTTCAAAGTACAAGAATGGGAGTAGTACATTTTTTAATTTCACAGGTTTCTGTCCCAATTTTTCCAAGCTTTAAACAGAACTTTACAAACGTGCACCATTTTGTGGTTCAGTGCCAGACAATATTCAAGACAACATCTGTACCAGTAACATGAACTAATGAGCAAGGGTATGCATAACTTAGTTTTCTGTCAGCCAGATGATTACAGATTCACATGCAAATAGCACCATTTCTTGATAATTTGCCATTTTTTTAACGTGTATCCAGTGCAGAAAATTTTTAGACAAATCATGTACATAGATTAATCATTTTTATTAAATTTTATGATTTCATATTCAATATAAATAACATAATCTTTTATTTTTAATTTCTCAAACACAAAAATTTGAGGGATTTTTTAATATTTTGCAAATACAGAATGTAGAATATATCCATGAATTTCAGATTTTTTTCTACATAAGTTTTTAATACTATCTGGTTGCAACAAAAGTTTTCCGCCTAAAAACACAAAAGCAGTATCTTTAGTGTAGATAATAATGACCACCCCAATCTATAATTTTCTGCCAACATTTTAGTAGTTTTTCAAAGCCTTCAGCCCAGACACTTGATGGCTGCGAGTCCAAAAACAGATCAACCTCATTTTGGACATCCTGTGCAGAGCGAAAGATAGCACCAGCAAGATGTAGCTGCAGGTACAAAAAAAAAAAATAAAAGTTTAAAGGAGAGATATCATGGATATGTGGAGGGTGTGGCAAAAGATCCCATTCGATTCCATACAGCATCTAGACGGTGAATGCAGACACATGTAGTCTTGCATTATATTGATGAAACATTACCTTTTTGTACCAGAACTCAATTTGATGTTTTTCCTTGATAGCCGCATCAACACAGACTAGTATCTTGCTGTACATTTTACTGCCGAGGGTTTTACCTTTTTCTAAATACTCTTTATGGATAATATCACGGCAATCCCACCAGTCACAAAGCATGATCTTTTTGTTAGTCAAATTGCAATTTGCAACGACGACGACGGCCTCACCGGGCACAATCCAACCCCCTTTTTGGCCTATGTTGTTGAAGTAAATCCACTTTTCATCACAGCTGATGATCCAGTCCAGAATTTTGTCCTTGTATTGATATTCGAGCAGATTAGTGCAGGCTCAAACACATATGTCCTTATCTGCTCGAGTCAGCTAATGCAGAACCCAGCGATTGAATTCAAGCGACATCAAGTTTATGTGATGCATAGTGGGACTAATGGACATGGCACTAATGTCTAACACCTTAGAAAGCTATGGAGTGGTCACATACTGAACTTCTTCCACAAGTTCTCGCAAGTGGGCCTATCAACATCAGTAGACTGCCAGAGCACTTTGCTTCTTGAATGTCATAGTCCTTGTTTTTTAATTTTCGGTACAAAACCTTTACACTGTCATGTGATACAACATTAGTACTTAAAACTATGCGCATGACTTGGTGACATTCTATTGCTAACTTTTCGCAACAGAACAGGAAGTAAATTATGGTTCTAATCTGGTAGCATGATAGTTTCATTTCAGGCACCTTGAACTTAATGATATTTTTTTACAAATTTCACAACACAGTGTTCTAAAGCAAGTCTTTCAAATGCCAAAAATTATTTGAAAAAATATGATTAACCAAGCCAATGTGAACTGTTTACACGGATGATATTTGCAGTGGTGGGAAGCTTTTAATAAAGCCTGATATTTTCCATTGTAATATATGCAAGAAATATTCCCCAAGAATATTCTATTCATAACTCTGAACCTTAAATTATAACTTGTCAGTTTTGCTAGATACCTAAAATATTATATATATATATATATACTTTCAGATTTATATAAAATAGCCTTCCATTGTCTTTCAATACAAAAAAGTAAATGAAGAAAAACTACGCACGCATGATACATGGAGATTTAATTACTTTAAAGTATAAATCCAGTTATTATTCTATTTTAATGCAGATCTTAAATAACATCATTATTCACATTACCAGAATTTCACACATTAAAAAAAAGACAGTATAATGTTTACTTAGGTACATGCTAGTTATTTCTATGTAGCTATTTTTTTTAAATGGTGATGCAAATCATTGACAGCAATAATACTTTTTATGAAATTACATTACTTAGA
Organism: Stegodyphus mimosarum; assembly: GCA_000611955.2. Lineage (NCBI taxonomy): Eukaryota > Metazoa > Arthropoda > Arachnida > Araneae > Eresidae > Stegodyphus > Stegodyphus mimosarum. The sequence goes on from KK117332.1 coordinate 116,874, forward strand.
ATATTACGATTAGTTTTCCTACTTATTTTTCAGATATGGTACACTCTTGCAACAGTATTACTTTTAAAATTCTGCTATAACAGCACACAGTTTAGGAGACACCAAAGACCTCAGGGTCTTGGCCGTCTCTTGAGTGACAGACTGTTTATGTTACAAGCTTCCTGATAGCTTAACTGTCTAAATAATCACTAATGAATGGTACTATTTTCAGCCCTCTCAACAGTTAGAATAAATGAGATATTTCAAAAACGTACTGCTGTTAACCAAATTCTTAACACTTATGCAAAGTGTTTCTTCAAGTTTAGAGAATGATTGTAATGTCTAGCTTCAGATTTATCATAATATAATAATAAAACAGTTTCAACTCGCAATTTTCTATTCTCTTATGAATACAGTGAATCACACTTCAACATTTTATATTGACATTAAAATTTAAGCACCAATATACATATATTAGGGAGTTCGAAAGTTTGTTTTGATGGCTTAGAAAAAAATTATATATTTGGCTGTTAAAATTCTTTTTGAATAATTTAAGTTTCTATCTAAAAAATCCATCTAATTAAATTTATCAACGAACACAAAACTTTCATGAAATTTAAAATTTAAATACGTGTTTCCTTAAACTGTATTTGATTTTCATATTGCATGTAATCCTAAAAATTTCCTTCACATCACAGTCTTTCATAAAAGTTAAAACAAATAGGTTCGGATAATTTTATTTCATATTCTAGAATTAAACAAATTGCATACAAAATTACTGAAAATTAGGAGATTAAAATATTTAAATTTTTTGTAAAATTTAACAAAATAAATCTGCTTCTTGAAGAAAACAGATCTCCGTAAATTATCAAAAAAATGCACACAATAAACGTCTAAAATCAAAAAAAATTGGTGAGCCGGTACCTCTTTCTTTAAAAATATCACCTTTACGTTTTTTTACTATGACAGCGGCACAGTTGAAGGCAGTAAATAAATTATATACGCTGTTTCGGCATTTCACAGTACTGTCAAAAAACGTATTATTAAAATGAAAAATTCAGAGACCGCAACCTTTGTTCACACTTATACGACAAAGCCGGCCCACTGACAGGTGAAAAAAGTGCACAATTTCAAGAAGCACTTCAGAAATATATGATCTAAGATTTAAGGAATATATACGATATTGGCGCCTTATAAAATCAATAAATGTGACAAAACATAGGAAAAGAAACAAATCATAAAAATTGTGAATATTACCGTCATGAGAGACCCAATTAGGTTTCAACAGTTTCATTTTGATAGTAATAACGGAAAAGTATTTTATGAGAGAGAAAAAAATTAGATTCCTGAAGGTAATTTTGTAAACTCAAGATCTAAAACTACAGGGCGTTAAAATTAATGAACTCAGCCAAAAATTATTTTTTGAACATGTTGAATTCACGGCGTGCAAAACGTAACCTCGACGACAGTTGTAAACGTTATTATTGATTTTTATTACTTTTATTTTCCCATGAAAGAAAGAAAAGTGAACGGTATTACGAGTTGAGATGACATATCCTGCTATAAATTAAAATACTCTCCAACGTCTTGGATGAAAAGAATGAGTTTGAAAACGGCGCGCAGCAGCAGAAAAGACATTTGAGTATTGATAATGCTAAAATAAAAAGGCTCTAGCTCAAAAACGAGGTCTTATTCCACACGTAATGAAGTCCCATTACCGTTTTATTTCACAACCAGCCAAAACCGACTCTTGAACCAGCCCAGATTTTAGCACTGCTTCCAATAACCTCCCGATGGTCTATCTACCTAAGGGAATGGACGCATTCATAGAAATCTTTTTATGAGAAATGACTCCATTCACATTAAAATAGAGGGAAACCATAAAAACACCAATGCAACCAGGTGTTTGGCCTGAGTTCGAACCTGCGTCAAACTGCTAGCGCTCATCGGTTTTAACCCATATGTCCGATAAAGTTAGTATAGTTGAGGTGTTATGAAAAATATTAGTAATATTGTTTCGAATCAAAATATAGTGATACCTTACATAAGGAACGCAATTCTGCTCTTGGCGCTCGTAAAATGAAATACTATTTTCAGTAAGTTCGTATGGCAATAATTTCTGAGAGCCGTCCTAAATCGGGAAATATCATAAGAAAGTCAAGGAAAGTTAAAAAAACAGCCAGTGTTGAGAATGCTATGAATTTGCTAATTGATCAGAAATATAAAAAAATGTTTATATACGCTATGAATACACACACAGACTCACGCATATACATTATATAAAATCTCATAGATTTTAATTCAATTTTAAATTAATCTCTTGAATTTTACCGAAGGTCTAAATATAACTTCATAACGAGTTAAATTTTAAGTAAATCCACATGCGTTTAGGGCGAAAAATCCCAAAATTTCTTTGAAAATCATTCCTATCTTTCGTACGATATTAATGAAGCAGTCGACAAAAAGGCTATATATTCCTCTTCTGAACAACTCGGAAGTGGTGCATAGCATTGTCATTTCATAAATCAGCCAATATGTTTACTTCAGTTTCATGGGAGTTTCTGGTTTGGCTGAGACCTAAACTCTACTCCATATAATTAAATAAATTTTGGTTTTAATAAACAAGAATCTGTCTTATTTCCACTTTTTTTAGAAAATCCTTGATACCTGCTGTTGTATGGACCTTTTGTGTTTTCCTTTTCTTCACCAGAAGAAGCTTCCTCATGGTCCTACTCAAGGAGGATTTGCTTTTCTTCAGAGGTAATATAATATCCATAAAATGTATTTTGCATTCAAAAAAAGAAGGCTCACAGTTTGATGTGGAATGAAGTTAATATTTGCGGGACTGAGTTCGTTACGCAGAACACTCTTGGGTCCTTGTGCACGTTATGCAAAGAACCGCTGTATACCTTTAGTGGTTATGAGTAAAATGAAAATTACAACATTTTAAAGATTTGCATCCACAGCTACTAAGCATGTAATTAAACCCTTAATTTTTCCTCCAATCTGAATAAAAATTTCATTCGAATAATCTTTTCCAAATATGAGCCTCTTTCATTTGCCCTTTAGTAATCTTCTTTATATGCTCCTGCAATATAAGTTCTAATTACTCAATGAGCTTCACATGTTTTCATTGCCTTCTTCAAAAAACTTACCAGGGACAATTTAGAGATGAATTACCATATTTCTTTGTGAGTTACCACCCTTTTTTATTTACAAATTTTGTTGTCCTAAAAAGGGAATACTTTAATTTTCGAAAGGCGCGGTTGCAGTAAGAAGTCAGGGATGAAAAGGAATCATGGATAAACCATCATATTATTTATTTAAATGAATCCTGCACTCCGATATGAATACATGGTAATATTATCAGAGCAATACATAATAAGATATTTTTGCGTTTCTATAGGTTCGTGGATATGGAGCGAATGACGACAACACTTGACGAAGAAACAAAACACAATTTATTCGGCAGTATTTCCCAGGAGAGTTCCGATGACACGTTTATAATCGTCGAAAAACTACGGTAAATACGCTGAAACAATTAGCAACACAGCCTTCCGGCTATCAGGCTATAACGGTGAAGAGAGCTCCCGATTCGGTCGATCGCTGTCGGAGCTCAACACATTCAAGATACGCTTCACGATACACGTAAGATAGACTCGACGATGCACCCTCGATATACTGAAAATCAATGCTACTCCGCGTACAGGAAGGGTTTTTACAGCTTTTGGTCTGCCTTCGAGAACATTCTGAGCCAAACTGGTAAGAATTCGTTCTAGAATGTTCTCCATTCGTCTATGGCATATCGTCAATTGGGAGATTTCACTCCAAATCTGGCAACTCTGCCTTCCTTTGCCATATTCTGGCAACCCTAAACCCGTTTTGCGAGGAAGGTATCTTACCGCAGCTGGACATTTCTTAACAATATCTTCATTTTTACCTCCCTGTTATTAGAACCCCCCCCGTTCTTAATGTTGTTTTTGTTGCTCCTTAGGCCTCATATTTTCCATAAATAATTAGAGAAGGTGAATGTGCAGCAGACTGAGCAAAATCGTAGACTGAATGTCAATTCGTTTTTACTTCGATGTGATTGGTAAATTCTTGTATTAAGCTGGCATGACATTCAATAGTTAGAAAGGAAAGGCTCAGTGATGTTCGGGGCAGTTTGTCGTTGTTAGTAAAACGAAAACAACCACTATGTGGACAAATCCATTTTAAAATTTAGGGAGTTCGTTCTGTGAACTCATTGAGGTAGAGGAAAATTAAACAAATGATTTTAAAATTTCTAGAAGGGAGTGTGAGAAACCAGCGGGGGAAGGGATACACGAGAAAATAGGGTACTTTTGGCAAAATATTGAAGAAATGGCCTTATTCTCTTTAAGATATCTTTCCAATTTATTTCCTCACATCAAAGTTCGTATCTACTTTTCAATTCAGATTTTTTTTTTTTTTTGTGTGTGTGTTCTTCAATTTACTGGTCATATGTTCTGATATTCGAAATTCCTGTTTCAGGTTGCTGCTACATGCTTTCGTTTCATAGGATTTCCCGTAATTTTCTGCTCCAAATAATTTGCAAGAAAATCCGAAAATAACGTCAGCATTTCACTAACATACTACTTAACGCTTAGTATATGTTTTTTGTTTTCTTTAACTTTTCTAAAGAAGCTCGAGAAGAAACAATGATTATTTTCATCTCGTTGATATATAATAGCGAGTTCCAACCTTTTTTTGAAACGCTTAGCAGAACATTCATTATAATGGCCCATACCGATTAAACTGATAAACCCTTTTCACTATCTGAAGTCTTGAATTGAAGACGTCAGACTCAGATTTTTAATTAATTTTCGTTGTTTGTGTATGACAAACTTGAACAGTTTCGGCAGCAGACATGGAAGCTTCATAATATTGTATATCAGATACTGTTTTCAGGTTCCTCTAACAAAAGTGTATTTTCATTATCATGGCCTATACTATTTACTTGTTCTTGAGATTAGTTCCCAATAAGAAAAGAAGTGGACGACTTTCTAGTTACATTTTCGCTTTAGCATTTCTGTTTCCTCGTGCTTTATATATTTTTTTATATTACCCGTAAACAAAAAGAACACATTAACTATAATACTGAAAAGCGGTTGCGATTGGGCTCAACATAACAGTGGACCACTTTACTATTTCACCTTATCACTCCTCCAGGACACTCGTCTTACGGGCAACAATTTGGACCCTTTGAAAATCAGTGCCTTAAGTGGAGCTTCTATTGCACATGCTTCAAACTAGTCTGCACGAGGTGTACAACTTTCAAGCTCAACAAAGGGCTGCCAATTGTCTTAATCCTGTCCTGATTCAGATTCTCTCCTATACTGTTTCCCGACATAAAAAGGGTATCATAAAGCGTTATATCATTTTTGGGCCCTAACTCAGGTTTGAGCAGTGGTAGGTCTCTTGAGTAAGGGCCAAACCCATTTCTAATGCTACCGAATCATGATACATACATATGTTACAAGAATATGATGATTTATCATCATAGTCTTGTACATTAAAAAACTATATATATTCTTGTATATATAAATTTTTAAACTTATTTTATATATTATTTCTTGAATCGTCAAAGTCTGGATTGTTCCTTATCCATTCTAAATAAATGCTTCCAAATAATTCAAAACATATAGGTTTATCTGCAGAAGCACTTCCTTCAGTCTTGAAATGGATAAGTATTGTGTGTTTAAATTGTAATGGCTGTAGAAATAATTTCAAAGAAAATGTCAGACACATATTATTAGGAAATGATAATGGTACAACCAAACAGTAACTCATAGTGTAATACCTAACCTTATTTTTAAAACAAATCATACTGCAATACGATTCTCTAACAATTAACATGTGTATCACAATTTTAAACTATTTAAAATTATGCAATGCGTGTTGTCAAAATAACAAATAATTACCTTCTGCACATGAATAACCACTTTAATTACATAAAACGATACACATACAGAAAATTCTTTAAAAATTACATCACTTCAATGCAACAGAAAGAAAATAAATTTGTAGTTATTTTTATCAAAATCCCCTCACATCATCAGATTTATGATGCAAGAAGATCTTATGAATATGGCTTAAATTAAAATCACCAGGTTCCTAATACTGGCAATTTTAAAGCAAAATTATCAAAGAGAAGTTTGAATAAAATGTAATATGCCTTTTTCTATGCTATCATGGCTCATTATTTCTTAATATGCTTTTAATGTTCCAATAGAATTCTTACACGAGTGTGTTGTGAATTTTATTTTTAACCACATGTAACCAAAAAAGAAATAACAATTATCTTACTTTTAGTATACTGGACAAATGCATTTAACTTGGTGGGGAAGGGAGTTTTTCTTTTTTTTTTAAATTCTCATTAAAAAAACTCCATCAAAACTCGCACACAGCTGGCAAAAAGTTGTACTGTCACATATACGCTTCCCCAAGCACTCTCTCAGCCATAATTGATTCATGAGCCCGATTCAAGCACATATTTCAAGACCAGGCAGACATGGAACAATAAAATTTGGTTTAAAAGAATTTGCCAACATTAGATTAATTAAAAAAAAAATCCAACTTGGAGAATATGTCACGAGTTGATTAATTATGCTAAAGATAACTTGGAAGATTATTTTTAATAAATTCAATGATGCAAAGTCAAAATGCTTAGTTTGACTGTTAAAGAAGGATATACAAGCAAAATTCAGCATTTAAAAATAATAAATATATGAAATTTAAAAAAAAGGTCCTGTAATATTGTGTTGTCACCGAAAATATATACATGTGCAAAATACCCAGAAAATTCAGTAAGAGGAACAAGAAATTAATTTTAAGATTAACCCAAATAAACATTACATACAAACAGAAAATAAGTTAAATAAAATTGTAAAATTATAAACTTATTATTTTATTTAAAACATCTTACATTAGAAAACCATTTTTTTCTCCTTTTATTTAAAATAACTATTAGTTGCTGTACTTTTTCCTGAATTCTAACATGGCAGTTCTTTCTGGTACAACTAAGAATGGAAATTTTTGTCAAAAAATCTCAAAAAGTGTTGAAAAATAATGAGATCCAAGTCATTGATATGGTTCATATGAGATTTTCATACGCTTGAACATACCCATAACGAATAATACATGTATAAGTAGTTATACAGGACAAAAAAAATGTTTCATTTATTATAACAGAGGTTCATTTAAGTAGATTCTATCTGCATGAATATATTTTTAGTACGAGCACCAACTGCAAGTCTGAGAAACAGATTTTTAAGAAACACAAGTCTCCATGTAAGAATAATACTGTTATGAATTTTGTACATGTGTAAATAATTTTAGCGAAATTATATGTGAAATGGTATTTTTTTGTATCATGTATCATGAAATGCTTAAACGACATGAAACTCCGACGGAAAAATAAGAAAACAGGGGCAAGTCTAACATTCAAATGGCTATTTTGTTAAATCGGAGACTAATTTTCGATGTCAAATGCGGAAAGAAATTGCCGAACACTGCGATATTTTGGTCAATCTCTGTAATTGATTTCTATATAAAATTGTATCCGACTCTCATTTGCATTCGAGTTATTTCGAGAAGTGGAAGATACTAGAGATTTCTCGGCAGCTGGGGGAAAACTAAATAAGACTGGAGAACGCATCAATTTCTGAGTTGTTTACTTCAGCACGAGTTGTAAGTATTGAGGTCTCCGCAGAAGCTTCACCTTTTTAAATGCACCTTGCATTGCACTGTATGTAACGTTCTTAGTAATTTGAAGTGTAACTACTGATTGTGGCTCTGTGATATTGAGAAGAGTTGCACAGGTATTCTTTGAGGAAAGGTAGTTTAGTGTTCCTTTTTGTAAAATAATTGTATTAAGCTACAATCAGTTCTGTGCACATTCTATCTAACACGAACCTGTATGCATGCAAAAATATTTTACTCTTGCTGCTTTCATTGAATATATATAAACATATACAGGCATGTTCAAGAATTATCTTTACAACTTTACTAACTTCCACAATATAAAAATATTTACATTCTATTGTCTGTAATTATAAGCGCAACTCTCCAAGATTTTTTTTCTTTTTTTTCTGTTTAGGCTAGCCAGTTTTAAGTGTCCATACTTCACAAGAGAAAGAGCAAATCGGGCACACAGGTTCAATGGAGCTTCCGGACCCACCATCCAGACCCATTTCAAAGGGACCCACCATCCAGACCCATTTCAAAGGGACCCACCATCCATGCATGGCACACTAGTTTCAAGACCACAGGGGCTCTGTTTTGTATCAGAAAGGAGCAAGATGAGCCAGAACAAATGATGAAAATGTTGAGAGGGCATTTCTGCGCTCCAAAAAATATAGTTTGTGCCACTGCTAGACAACTGAAAATTTCCAGGTCCATGGTTCACATGGTGCTTCACAAACAGTTTCATATCTATGCCTATAAGGTACAGTTGTTGCAGGCATTGTTACCAACAGACAAACCAAAACATGTGGAGTTTGCCATACAGTTGTTGCATTATATTAATGAAAATGAAGGGTTCTTGAAACAGGTGAGCTTTAGTGATGAGGCAACATTTACATATTTTGGCCAGTTAAACCAGTATAACGTACAAATTTGGGAGTTCAGAAACCTCACATGAAACACTAAAGATTGAAAGAGCCAGTTGAAAAGTTAATGTCTGGTGTGATCTAATGTACAACCGAGTCACTGGGCCTTTTTTCTTTGCTAAAGAAAAGTGGCATCTGTCTGAACATGCTTCAACTCTTTGCTCTTCCTCAGTTGGAAGACTTGTGACCCAATGTTTGGTTCCAGCAGAATATTACTCTACCACATTGTTTTAGAGCAGCCCATCATCAACTAGACGAAACTTTTCCCAACCAACAGATCGGAGTGGACCATTTCCATAGCCACGAAGGTCTCTGGACATTACACCCCTGGACTTCTTTCTGTGGGATTATTTGAAAGATGTTGTTTACCGGACCCAGGTTACGGACATTGCTGACTTAAAACATCACATTACAGATCCTTTTACCACTGTCACAGATGAGGTGTTACAGTGTACCTGGCAGGAAAATGAATACAGGCTGGATGTGCTTAGGGACACAACTGGTGCACATGTTGAGGTGCACCCATAAACTGGGGGGGGATACTTGAGTTGCACTAATGATTGAAAAAAAAAAGGGGAGCACATAAATATCGTTATTTTAGAAATTATTGAAGCTGCAAAGATAATTCTTGGACACCCATATATAACTTAATCTATATATTATTGAAAAAAGTTATATTGCTAGAATTCCCAAAGCAAATTATGAGAAATCTGCCTTTCATGCAAATTTTCTAGCCTAGGGGGAAAAGAAAAACTTGCATGCAAATACTTTTTAAATAACAAACAATTACATTTACTATAAAATAATTAAAGCACAGGCTAATAATTGCGCAAACAGCAAAATAAAAACAAAATTATTGTTAATCATTGTTAAAATATATTTTATAGAAATTTAATATGCATATAAATTTAAGCAATATAAAAATAATCATACAGAGAAAGAATAATGTTAAAAACTTATTTACACCTATATTGTAAAAAATATGTTAGTTAATGTTATGTTGTAAAAAAAATGTTACAGAAACTTAAGCAAGTTAGAGAAAGCAACTTTATTTGAATATACTTTGACAGAAAGGATACACACATGAACAGAAATTAATTAAAAAGATTGCTCTATCAATTAACTATGTAAATTACACAGAAATATGTGAAGAATGGTAATAGAAAAACAAAATTGAACAAAAAATTAAAGATCATGTCATGGCTATAAATTAAGTGCAAATAATTAAAATATTACAGGGATTAAGACATTAGAAAAAAAAATTACTTGCTTTTGATAAAACTCAGTTCACATTAATTTATTTTCCAAATCTAATAAATTACCTCGATTAGTAATAAAATCAGCTTTAAAAACATAAAAATATTGCAGATTTTTGTTATAGTAAAAATAACTTGTACTTTTCACCGCATCCTTCATATTTTTATTAAAAAATTTACATATACATAAAAATATTAAATAGTATGCTTTGTATTTCAATGCAATGATTAAACCTTAAATAAAATTCTTAAAACTATTTGTAACTTTGCATGACACTCATTTGCAAATATGCATTAAAAATTACAGCAAAAAAAATTTTAATTTTACGTAATTGGCAATTCATTCAAAACTTTAATGATAATTGTATGCATAGGAACAAATGAAACAAAATTCAAATGTTGAGTATTTTATTTTATGCTGCATACAAATATATTTTTCAGCATGAAGTCAAACATTCGAAGGAATCTTATTTTTATTTCATTTTCTGCCCAATACATTTTCACAGCAGTTGCAATACCCTTTGTGCTATTTAAAACATTAAGCGAAAAATTTACAAGGCATTCATAAAAGTAATTAGAAATGACTTTAAGAAAAGTTGTAATGCAAAAACAAAGTTTTAAATAAAATAGTAACACAAAATAAGAAAAGAATGAAATAAATTTACATTCCAAAATACAACAGTGACTTACAAAATTTTTTTTTTTTAATTTAACTTCACATATCTCTTAAATATGTACACTCCTTTATCATTGGTCAATTCAGTTGCACAATACTGTTTGTTCAATATACACTAAATAACACTTCATTTTTGATTATTTAAAAAAGGTAATACTTGCACAAAGTACTTTACCTTAATGATTGAATTAATTTCTTTTGCTATTACTATTTTAGTCAATAGTTATTTGAATGTTAATTTTAGTAAAGTTTATAAAAAAAGTGTCAAATTACATGTTGCTATCTTAATATAGGCACTAGACTTGCATAGGAGATGAGAAAGAAACATAGGAAATAAATAACCACATGCACATACAACTAATTGCATAGTATTTGTCACATAATTCGAACTTCAAAAATACACATAAGCCTTTGCACATTACAAATAAAATTCAAAAATTTATTAGGATTCAATACAAATTACTTCTGAAATGCAAGTAATGAAATAAAATAAATGAAAAATAACTTTTTTCTCAAGTTGAAAAAACTGTCTTCTAATAAATGAAAAATGGGTGAAAACATGAAAAGAATGTCAAATAGAAGAAATAATGCTGCAGAAGGACAAGTGACAGTTACCACCTTTTTACATATTGCATATATATCATGTTTAATAGTATGTACAGTACAGAAATGGATAAGTACAGAATTTAATATAATTATGTATGCAGTTTCATGAAATGGACTGACTCCAAAGAAAAAAGTAAGATACTTTTTTTGTTTTTCTTTTAAAGCCTGACCTGCAGACAACATTAACTGACTCAAGATCAGGGTTCAGGAAGAAGTATATGTAACTGTACCCTTCAGCAGGGAGGAAAACTATTACTATTTTTTGTTGTTCTTCTTATTCACTTGGCCACGAGGTGGAGTGATGGGACGATTTGCATTCATTGAGCCATACGGGAACTTTTTCTTGTCAGCTGGCTTTAATATCTGCAAGTAAAAGGGAATTATTAAACATAAAAATTAGTACATAAATCCTAATAAGAATGTTATTTCATAAACATTAACAAATTAAAGGAAACCCCCTAAAAAAATCTGGTCATTTAATAACTTAACTATAATCTTGATAATGGCAACCTGAGACTGGAAAAGCTGAAATAACTGCTTCATTTTTTCCTCACGTACTTCTTTGCATGGAATATTTTACAAATCAACATATTGCATTTAGTTATTCATTGTTCTTTTAGTTACTTCACCACAAAACTCCTACAATTTCATACGTTAATTACTTCATTGTTTGTTTTATAATTGCCCAATCCTTCTCCAAGTGTAAATGGCTGAAAGACAGATGTATGAAATCTACAAGCAATACTAGTTCTAAATTATTACATTTTGCTTCAATTTTGAAAGGACTGGAAAAATACATAGAAACTATTGCCAGTAAAAATGAATGCAAGAAAAGCACTTTTTAAAATTGACCCCTAATGCATTTTTCATTGCAATTAAATGAAAGACAAGTATCACATTAAGAATTGATTAGCTGCTAACAATGACTCTTTCTACACTGAAGGAGAAAAGAAAGCGAGTGGTACCAAACAGGGATAGAAAATGAAATCATATCAGTAACTGAACAGGAAAATGAGATTAAAACTTAAGTCATTGATTAATGAAGGCAAGATACAGAAAGCTTCACTGAAATCCAGTCACCAAGTGAGGAAGTCCTTTAGATGATTTTAAGATAAGCAAAATTGAATTTATAGTTTGCCGACTAATAATGCTATGGAACAGATGATTTATTTATTTCCTTTTTTTTAGCAAGACTCGTGCTCCTCGATGTGGAATTTGAAAGTATTTTGTACAGCATATAATAATTTGAATAAATGACGTTTGAACCCCCTTTTTCAATTTCGAAAGTTTTTGGGGAGCTTAATAGGACAAATATTTGAATTTATATTGGGAAAAAAAGTATGAATATTTCAGAAGCAAATCAGCCACCAAATAAGTTAAATGAAGAAAACTACATTCATGGGCAGACTCTGCTCTGATGTCAAAATATAACTTAATAATGAAATTATGTGAAAATAAACAAATAAAAAAATAATGCTTTGTTTGTTCATTGATTTTATCTGCTAATAGCTCAGCAACTTGTTACCAAAACTTCTCAGCTAAAATACATTTCTAGCAAGATGTACATTACTTAAACCTTTCCTGGTACTTTCAAGTCAGTATAGCACATAAGTCAATGTTTAATGCATTAACTTGTTTAAGTTTAATAAGATTTTATTAATTTTTAGATTAGACTAACATGGGGCATTCCCTACTCGTCATCACCAATTTCGCTCAAATTTATAGGGTATGCAGGTCTTGGCTAGGAATGAAAGCACCCAAAGTGGGAACTCCAGATGGCCAAGCGTTTAGAAAATAAAAATTTTGACGCTGCTCTCGCACCTTATAAGCCATTTACATTAGAGCGTTTGCTAAGCAGCGGCTGGTGCGGCGGTAAGAGCTCGGAGTAGTAATGCGATAATCGTGGGTTTCACTCCTCGTGCGAAGACTTTCTCCCCTTAATTTTTATATTATTCTTTTTCCAATTAAGCAAAGAAGTGAATATTTTATTTATACTCAAAAGGCACAGAAAAGGTAAAAATTTCGGACTTTTCAACAAGGGATTGCAATTAAAGAGCATACGAAAAGACTTTGTACATGAAAATTCAAAGCTTTACTTGTCGACATTCGATGATAACATGTGTCGGGATGATATTTGTTCTCTTGTACGTACGTTAAAAGACTTAACTTGTCTTAACTTGTACAAGAGAACAAATTTCTTCTGCTGGTTTGGTCCTCGTGAGACGAACTCTAAGATGAAGAAGAATTACCAACATGTAGCATCAAAGTAATTCCCCCTAAATGTACTCTACTGGCGCAACCTTGCAATGTATCTTTTTATCGTCAGGTGAAAAACTTTATTAAAAAAATAGAAAATTGTTCTTATCTCATCGAGCAAGAAAAAGAAATAACTTCCCGAGAAGACTGCATAAAAATACATTCGACTGTTTATCATCCATTATCCACCTCAATATTTGGTAACATGTTGCATTACGCAAGGTTCGCTTCTAAACTTTGCAATGAGAGAGAATGCTTTGTGAATGTCAAACAAGTATGTTTTCCTATGGAGACGTTGAAACAACGATGTTATTGTAAAAATGCGGCCTTATAACGTGCACTAGATGCAGAAATAATTATTGTTTCCCCTGTTTCTATGCTAAATATCATCCCAACACATGTAATCATCGAATGTTGACGAATAAAGTTTTGAATTTTCACGTACAAAGTCTTTTCGTATGCTCTTTAATTGCAATCCCTTGTTCAAAAGTCCAAAATATTTACCTTTTCTATGCCTTTTGAGTTTAAAAATATTCACTTCTTTGCTTAATTGGAAAAAGAATAATATAAAAAATCGAGGGGGGGGAGTCTCCACACGGGAAGTCAAACCCACGGTCATTGCATTAATACTCCGAGCTCTTGCCGTCGCGCCAAGCACTGCTTGGCAAACGTCTTAATGTAAATGGCTTATATGGTGCGAAAGCAGCGTCAGAGTTTTTATTTTCTAAACGCTTGGACATCTGGAGTTCCCACTTTGGGTACTTTCATTTCTAGCCAAGCCCTACATGCCCTATAAATTTGAGTGAAATCGGTGATGGCAAGTAGGGAATGCCCCCTTGTAAGATTTAAAGTATAAAATCACTTATTAAAGTAATTATTTTTCAGAACAACTTCAAGATTTCGTATTGTGGTTTGTCAATTTCACTGATTTTGTTTCAATTCAGATTATCTACAAAAAATACTCAGATCAGCCAAAATTATCGGTTTTGATCCACAAAGGGCTATCTCATCTCAAAATAAAATTAAGATTTACTACTATTTGACGACGTGCGATATGATGAAGCTTACAACACAACAGGAATTTTAGATTTAATGATATGAGAATGATTTCATGGTGTTAACAATCATGAAAAGGCATTTTAACCACAATGAGTAAGTAAAATGTTCATTTACATGAGATATTACTCTTATCCAAGTAAATATTCATTTACATGGGATAAGAGTTCCTTTGAGAGGGATATAATGGCTGAAATCAAGTTAAATCATTCCATCAGTGATTTCTTTACAACTGATAGTGCTATATATATGAGAGGTATTCTAAATTCATTCATTTTAAAAATTATTTTAAATTTCATTTCTTTAGATTTTTCATTTATCTTCTTTATGATAACATGGCAATTAAATATGTAATTTGCACTATTAGAATCAGTATACATTGCTGTTTGTTTTGACAATTAAGTTATGCAAATATGCAGATCTGAAGATTACTTCTCCAAGGCAACAACATTCACAAAAGACCAAAATTATTTGTAACTATGTGTGGTCATCTTAGGAAGAAATCAATGTATTCAGATTCCCTCCAAATTTTTTAACATTTACTTCTATGTCAGTTTTACTAATTTTATTTTCTCTGACTTGAGATTTTGCTCGTTAATGCAGAAATTCAGAGTTAGATAGATAGCTATATTTTAAGCTCCTTTTGAGAAAGGATTCAAAATTCCATTTTAGCGAAAAGGTTATTTCTTTGGAATGATACTATACAATCATACTTTCTTGGGTACTCTTTTGTTATCAAGACTGGATTAAAAAATGTATGTTTATATGCACGTGCATATTGTTGTGTTCTACGGGTTCATGGATTTAGAGTGATTGATGACAACACTTTATGAAGAATGAAAACACAATTTATTCGTCAGTATTTTACAACATAGTTCCAAAGATCCGTTACAGTCGCCAAAAAACTACAATAAACATGCTGAAACAATCAGCAACACACCTTCAGGCTATAATGGTTAAGACAGCTACACGTCAAAGTACTAAATTACAGCATCCGACTTGGTCAATCGCTCTTGAAGATAATCTTAAAGCATTACTACTCAACTCAACAGACTCAAGCTACTCTTCACGATAAAACTGCTACTTTGCATACAGGCAGTGTATTTATAGCTTTTGACCTGCGTTCAAGAACACTCCTGGGAAAGCTGGTAAGAATTCGTTCCGGAGTATTCTCACTCTGTCTATGGCACATCGGCAATTCTGTTGCCAAATGGGTGATTATGTGCCAGATCTAGCAACCCTAAACCCGTATTGCAGGGAAGCTATCTTACCGCAGCTGGGCATTTCGCAACAATATTATGTATGTGCATATGTGTATGTATATACATGCATACATAAACACACACATCCATACAAACATTTCTGAATCTGGTCCTGACAGCAGAAGAAAAATCTAAATATGAAAGGGTACTTTCATATTTAGATTACAATTTGGAAAATCAAAATTAAGAATAAAGGCTTCAAGTCCCTTTTAATGCAACAAACCCAATCACTGATGTTAGTTATTCTTAAAAATTAATTCAAATGAATCTTTGCAACAATTATTATAGAATAAATTAAAATACTACATCAAAGCTAGAGTTGCTAGATTACCATTTTATCTTGAAAATGCCATCAATTATTTAATTCCATTTTATTATATCTGTCACAAAAGCAAGGTGAATTAACATAAAATATTGTACATATTACTATATTTACAGTACATTTGCTAATACAACATATCTTGAAAATGGGCAAAAATCATTAACTCACCTGAAATGAACACATTAAGGTGTCATCAACACTCATCATGGCCCCCGCATTGTCAAACTCACCACAGTAATTAGGAGCCGAAAACAATGTTACCAGTTGTCTTTTGGCAAAAAATTCATACCCATCTTCAACAACCTATAGAAATTTCATACATTACTTTACTTCTTATTACAGAAGGAAATAAAATAAAATGATCAAATAAAACTATGCACAATGAATTTACCTGATGTGCCCGGCATATTAAATCAAGGTCATGCTTATGCAAGAATTTGCCAACAATATCTGCTCCAAATGTATAAGAAACACCCCTGTCATTTTCTCCCCACCCCAAGACATCTTTGTCTGGGTCTGACCAAAGAAGATCACACAATAAGCCTTGGTCAGGAACATCTGTAGGACGCATGATACGACGAATTTGTTCCATAGATTGAAGGTCAGGACTTAAACCTACATAAAATAAATCGATATATATTATTTAATAAATTTATACCTTATTAAAAATAAGTTTAATAAAAATGACTTAGAATATATAAAATAAGATCACAATGTTTTAAAATAATATACTTAGTTGAAAACTATGAATTTTTCTGTTTATGAACACAGTATTTTTCTAGTCATAATTTCACACAGTACAAAGTCTCAGATCTGGACTCATGATTCCAAATTTGGGATTTTTCCAGATATTAAATCAACTTAAATCTAGTAAGATGAAATGTAGAAATAAAGTATTTATATATCACAGAAGTATAATTAGAAGAAGAGTTAAAAAGGCTCAATATTTATTTGCTTGCTTTATTAAACATTCCTTTCAATATAAATTGGCTAAAATGCTTTGCTTTTTGTACTAATACTTTCTCTTTAATCCTAAAGATAGAAAATTTCTTGTTCAGTTATAAAGTTCGATTGTTCAAGTCTTGTAATTGCAATGCTGAGAATTCTCATTTTATAGTCAATCAAAATTTTTTCACTCTGAAGAACCTTTCTGCCACCTTCTTCATTACCAGTAGCGATATTTCACGCATTTAGAAACATACTACTGTTTTTACCTTCTCTTAGTTAATTAAGGCTTTCTCATCACAATGAAAATGTCTTATAGCACCATTTACAATCTTTCACTACATTTCTTCACAAATTCCATTGACTGAAAAATTCTTTTTGTTTTTGATATTTGAAAAATAAGTCGCAGCTATCATCATAAAGCTTAGGACAGTATCCATTATACACTGCTTGATAATGTATCATGAGGTGGCAACTAAAGGCAAGTTATTCCACTAAATTCTGTTGAGCTTCTATTGCACACTGACAAAGTTTAACTTGAATTATATTAGTTCTTTATTATAGTTACATATATTTCCCACACATGCTTAAAGTTTATCTCAGTCAAAAATAAATTCCCGCATATAATTAAAGTGCCATTAACAATAAGGTTTATATGAGCTAACAGAGACATGTGGCACAGCAGATGCAGCTCCAAAACCAGTTTTTCCTCTTTGTGGAATGAGTTGAAGAATTTGAACTCCATGTATAGCAGAGCTAGTTGAAACATCGAACTGAGTCCGTCAGCTCAGATAAATCCTAGTGTGAATACACCTTATCCAGAGACAGTCTAGACACTTTGTGGCCTGGTGCAGTTTCTGCAGATCTTAAATTCTGCTGCGAAATGCCTCACAGAATACTTAAAACTTTGTTAAAATCTCCTGTACCAGCTCTGGATTTAAACAATTTCTACGCAAAAACCAGCTAATAACTTAAATGATAATTCCAAAATGAATCAAGCATAATTTAATTCCCAATAATAAAAGAAGACGTTAGTTTGTTGTTGCGAAGCTTAGTTTCCCTATATTGGCAACAAATCCATTATTCTGCTAAGCTTCAGATGTAAACAAATATGGCTGCTATCATAACCAAAAATTAGGCTTAGCTGCACTTAAAACTTAAATTGTTGATATTTCCACAATTATTGCATGCAGGTTAACTAAGGGCATAAAAATCTTAACCAAAAGATAAGAACAACATAATTCAATAATCTGTAAAGCAAAAAATGCACAATTTACAAACGTATGATAAAGTAACTGAGCTCACTGATCCAAGTAACAGAGGGGATATATATACATATATTTATATACTTTTGGTGAGGTCGATTGCAACCAAAATGCGAGGTGCACATCTAGATGTTATAGTAGCCCTAAATTTCAACGTTCTGAGACTCCTCGTTTTTGAGTTATGCGAAATACATACGTACACACAAACGGCACGAAAAAAATCTCTTCAGAATCCATTTTAAATCAGTTTTATAATTATTTGGGGGAGAAAAAGAGTCCTTTATTCTGTCCTTATGTATGGATGTCACTCAGAAACATCGTTAAATTGCATTTGATAGCGGTCAAAATGGATATTTTCGTTGAAATATGGTATCCAAATTTTTTGAGGTTACAATACTTCCTTTTTACTTCGTACAAGGAAGTAAAAAAGATTTATGCTTGTTTCTTCAATATGGAGGCATTTTATTTAGTGCTGAAGCGCAATTAGAAATCGGGACTTTAAACATATTTAATAAAGAAAAAATATCAAGTGAATAAGCATAAAGCACACAAAAAATTTGATACTTCCTTTATAGTGGATCCCAAGACTGAATCCCTAATCAACCGAGATATCTCACTATGTGTTCTTACACCTCGCTACATGTTACATTTTTGCTCTCACCAATCTTATATTAGCATTGCGTTGAAAGCAATTTCGGAAATATGGACTTGCATAATGAATATTAAAGAGGTTCTTAGGAAACAACATGCGAGTAGTATTGTACATTGTGTCGCTTATTTTTACCTTCTTACTTCACGAGCTGGCAAGATAATTGATTAGAAATTCAATCTTGGGGGGCTGCTGTAATGAAGATTTGGCCAAATAAACACAAGACTAATTATTAGAGATCAAAGGCAATTGAAGGATTTAAATCATGAGTACTTCTGATTATTTGTACCCAACTGAAATACATGAAGGGCAACAGCCACTTTGAAAATGGTGGCACATTAAGAATTTCATAAAAGAACAACAAATCAAACAGATACACAGTTAAGCATTAAAATTCTAAGACTTAAAATGTTCTATTTAAATTAGTGATAAAGCAAATGATAAAAATTGTGACCACATGCAAATTTAATTCTGATAGTGCATGAGAATAGGAAATCTGTTTTTATACCAAGGCTTTGATAAATCACTATGAAATAAAACTACTACATAAACTATTAAAATAAAAACCACTGAAATAAATACAGTTTAAAATTACAAAAATGGGACAGTAGTAAATAAATGCATAGTTAATATAAATGTTGCTTTGATAAATTAATATCACTTGGATTATAAAATGAAAACTTTACTAGTTGATGATTCATTTCGTAATCAAATGAAGTAATCAGCATGCATAAATTTTATCTTTGAAATTCTGATTTCATATTCTTCAGAATGTAATAAAATCCACATTTAGGTAATATTTTTGGCAATTCTGATTTTTGCACTCCAACCAAGACATGAAAAAGTACTGACGCAATAAACTATGTCACCAAAAACCATTTACGTGGCAACCCATGATGTTGCTAAAAGTATTTATGCAGCAACCCACAATGTCACCAAAAAGTATTTATGCAGCAACCCAGATGCAGTAACCCACAATGTCACCAAAAAGTATTTATGCAGCAACCCACAATGTCACCAAAAAGTATTTATGTAGCAACCCAGATATATGTGTAGCATCTTCCCAGAGGGCTTTCGACTCCTTCAGACATTTTCACTAGTGACTGCAGATTATGACCCCTCCTATCAGAATGTTACCATTTTAGCACAGTGGTGGACTGCATACTGCAACTTTCCTCACCTCTGGCTAAATCTCCGACTTACCTTTATTGCACAGAGAAAGGATATTGCAACTTGCTTAAAGATATCATTGCATCTCCATTTTCTTTGCATTTTAGGAATTTTTTGTTAAGTTGTGAAGCTCTCTGATGTTTTC
Source organism: Stegodyphus mimosarum (assembly GCA_000611955.2). NCBI lineage: Eukaryota > Metazoa > Arthropoda > Arachnida > Araneae > Eresidae > Stegodyphus > Stegodyphus mimosarum. Next base: position 137,091 of record KK117332.1, read on the forward strand.
TTTAGCATAAATAAATTACTGTGTACACGTTAAGAACAATAGTGTAAAAAACCAAGAAGTGCACATTTCTTGTATGGAAAAAGAATGAAAAAAAAAGTGGATGCATTGTTGAATTACGAAAATAGAGTTTCTCTCCGAAATTACCAATGAATCTGACTTTTTGGTGGGGATGAGGATAAACAAAAAGCACTATACTTTTTGCCCTTAAAGGTCTAGTTTTTTTCCCTTAACAAAAAATTAAACAGGCTCAATTTTAAATACGTATAAAACATATGTAAGTCAAATACAAAATATACGTTTAAATACATTTAATATATAGTGAAGTTATGGTATTTCTTTAAATAATTAGAAGGTCAAGTTTTACTAAATTTTGTATAAACATATGAAATTCTTTTACAAAAGAATATATTTCTTAGTTTCAAGTTTAACCTTCAAAATTTTATGAAGTATGTGAATCAAACTAACTCTAATTCAAATAATTTTTAATTTACTTAAAAGCTATTTTGTTCCTCACATATGCACCCTTCCTGTTACAACCTTTAAGAGCAAACATTATAGTAAATACCTTCTACTGACTTCTTTCCCATAGGTGCTATATCTCAAATGTTATAATAGCAAAAATATATAAATGCATTACAAAAGCTGCTAAGTTTTAGGATCTTGAAGCATTTTTGTTGTAAGACCTAAAGTTAGCAAATATATAAAAATCAATGAGTGTTACTTGAAACAAATAATCATAAAACTATATTCAGTAAGAAATAAAATCCGCAAACCTCCATGACAACAGAATATTTTTTCATCAACAATTGCTGCAACAGGCAAACAATTAAAACAGTCTGTAAAAGTCTTCCACAGTTTAATGTTGTACCTTCTTTTGCCTAAAAAAGACAAGAAACTAATGAATTTTAATAAATAAATTAAATAAAATATCAGAAAAATTTATTTTAGAATGAGTTTTCTAAATTATTTAAAGAAAAAGAAATAAAGAAAATCTTTTTAACATTTTGTGCATTTATTAAATATCATGTTCTTTGCATTTAAACCACATAAAATTGAATTCGACAGCAATTCAAATCTTTAGAATTTCTGATACAGTCTCACACTCTGAAGATAAAGTGATTAAGTTTTTTCCCGTACAGTGCTGCCATTGTTCGCTTTGAAATTGTTAAGTTTGTTACTCAAAAATTCATTAAAAGCTTTACAAAATTTGAAATAGATAATACAACAAATCAAAATTCGGACTTTTAAGGGCCATGTTCGGTTGGAGGATTACGTTATTCAAAATTTAATGGCTCTAGATACCGTTGTTTTTTCACAATGCAAGAAACATTCATGCATATTCTTCATTATTTAGTTTCTTTAAATCAAAGACACTGCGATAATATTTGGTGGCAACAGTTTGAACTCAGAAAGTGAAATGACGCAAAATACCGTTTTGAGACTAATAGACTTTTGGGTCTCAAAGCCCCTTTGGGCTAATTGAGGAAATACAAAAGTTAAACTTAAAAAAAAAAAAAAAAAAAAAAAAAAAAAAAAAACAAAAAAAAAAAAAAAAAACCATACACCAAATTAATAAAAGAAAAAGCACATTTAAATCAAAATTGATACAAAAAAGTGTAATTTGTAAAAAAGTGAAAATCCTCTCTATATCAAGTGATCAGTCAATTCATATGATTTGTTTTCTTCAAATGTCTGCAAAATTTTTTTTTTTTTTTGGCAATATGGAGTGACAAATATTAAATCTAAAAATCTTGGAACAATGGTAGAGGGGATAGCTACCGAAGAAAAGAAATTGTACAGATAATTATGTTTATAACATAAAATTGAGTATTTTCCAATAAAATTTTAAAACAAAGCTCATTTTGAACAATTTCAGCATTATCTTACTTTATCCTGATCCATTTAATATTGCATCAGATTTTAATAGACAGAAAAACTCTTTTTGCCAAAACATTTGTTGAACATAAAAATGAGAATCTACGTAGAATGTGTATTTAGGAATAAAAATATATTTGAAAAAGTATTGTTAATTAAATTTATGCTGATAGGTGGATGAGCCAATTATTCCTGCTTGTTAAATTTGTTTAATGTAATTTTACTTAATGAGAGCAATAGTAAAAGATCAATTACATTTATAAGAATGATTTAATAAATGTATTGTAGTTCTCTCAACTACAAAAAGTTAATTGTAAATACAAGCACATTCAATTAAACATACAAATGTTATTATACTATTATTAAAATTTTAATATGTATTCTTCAATGGAGAGAATGGGACAGCATGTTGCTGAAGCAGATTTACATATAACTAATAACACTGCATGATAAATATTGACAGATAAACTAAAAAGTAAAATTTAGCCAAACTGCTCACTATTTCACACAGAGTTTTTTCAGAAGAAAAACCATATATTTTGAAGATGATTAGAATATTGAAGAACAAAAATATTTTCAATAAGCAAAATGAATATAAAAAGAAAATAACTATATGGCAATCCATCAAGCAAAACATAAATCAAATGAATCTCATATTATGAGAAGGTTTTGAAAAACTTCTCCCATAATTACCAAACTCAGGAGTAAATGCTAGATTCATATTAAATTAATTAATAAAAGCTGCAGTATATCTAACTCACTAATTGAAATTCACTGCCAAATTCTTAACAGCAAGATAAATAACAAGTTCACTTTCTTCAATTATCTCTTCTCTGTCTATGAACAGATGCTTTGATTAACCACTTCTCATACCAATAAATTTCAAAAAACCATCCAAAAATTGTCTTTTTTAATTACAGAATTCAAAAAGAAAATTGCATATTTAGACAAATTATATGCGAAAAATCATTCATAGGTCATAAATAACATACACGTGTAATGAAAGCAAATTTTAAAAGTACTCATGTAGGAACACCAAGACACAGAAATGCAGAAACAATGATCACGCAGCATGTAAATAGGCCCAGAATATAGCAGACCTGTATTGAAGAGGAAGAACTCTGATTCGGTTGATTGGCAAAATCTTGAATTTGTAACAACTAAGACACCTGGCAGTCGAGGCGGTTCCATTTCTATTTAAATTGACATTTGCGGCCACAGTTCACTTGGCACTCTAATCGTGCCCATTTCCAAAATATTTACACTTTTGAATACCATTGCTATAGGAAGGTAGGACGGTGAAATTGCATCCAAGCAGCACATAAAGAGAAGCTAAAACATGTATTTATTCAATGTGAACATCACTAAGAGGAAGGTTTTCGTTTAGGTCAGAAAAGTTTCATTTCTCAAGAGTTTAAGTTTCAAATAAGCTATGCCATCAGCATTATGTAAGCAACGCGATCTTCAAATGACATAGTCCAGAAATTTTATTTATTTTTTAGAATAAAGAGGAAACTCCCAGATTAAAAATGAGGGATTAAGAAGCTATTAATAAATTCTAAAGCTGATTTATATATTTTTTACTTACATATATACATTTTAATTATAAAAGTCAAGTAAAAGGGATATTTGAATTATAAAAAATATAAAGGCAAAATAAAATTACTGTTGGTTTTATTGAAAAAAGGTTGACTTTTCAAAGGGGATTGGTTCTTTTCGATAAAATCGCCAATAATTAGTAAATCCAACTGCGTTTGATCTCTTTCATACATTTGAATGATCTACTCAAAAATACCATAAAAAATGCTAATAAATATTTCAATTTGATTTTTAATCAATTTATTTTCAAACACACACAATATTACATATATACAAAGAGAGAAAGAAAAATTACAATTTACCCTGTAATATTGGCTTTTTTAATACTTGCAGGTAGTTAAAAACATTTTACATAGCTTTACATTTTGCATTTATTACATATCTGAAAATTTTAGGAATAACTTAGCATTTCCTCTCGGTATGGTCTATTTTAAAACAAGGAATGCCACAGGGATATTGTTTGGTACATTTTGAAACAAGGAACAAACAAAAATTAACACGCAAATTACAATAATTTAACTTAAAACTTTAATAAGTACTCAGCAAATGCAACATAAAATGTCTGTAAGAAAGAAGATGTTTCACTATGAATTCTACGGGGAGGGAGGAGGAAGAGCCCACTACCTACAAACCTTTTTAATGGTCATATAATGTTATCTAGGAACAGAAAGCTCCCAGACACCAACATAATTAAACATCTACTATATATCATCAAGGCTATTTTTAATCCAGAATGTGGCATTTTACCTGATTCAGTTTTAATATCTTGTAACTTTTCTCTTTTTGTTCATTACATCAATATATATATTTCTACATAAACTATAACTTCATTTATATAAAGCAATAACTCACTAGAAATTATAAAAAGAAAACTCTCCATATAACATCTCCAAGCAACGGAAATTCAATTTAAAAACATCACTGAAAAGGCATTTTTCAGAATTTAAAAAATTAATAGAATTTTCAGTCCTCCTTGCTTTAGACACAGTTAAGGAAAAACTTAAATCGCAAAAATGCCAAAATTAAAAGTAAAACTTTTAAGTATTGAAAAAACAGTTACTGTTATTGATAGCAGATTAATCTACTTATCAAGGGGATAAACCAATCTACCATCAATTAACAGCAACTAAAATAAGAGAGTGTTTCATCTTACTTCCAAGTAAGCATCAAATTATTTGCTTTTTAACAGGATTCTTTTGGTTTAGTGACTAATATCTTTATTTTGATTGAGTATCAATTAGTGATTTGAATCTAGCC
>KK117332.1:141832-170453 GCA_000611955.2 Stegodyphus mimosarum
ATAATCTTTATTAAAATTGTTCACTAAGTACACAATTAATCTGAACGAGATGCTTACTTTAGAAGACATATACCCTACACTCTCTTTTCACTTCAAATACAAAAGCAAAAACGAAAGTAGATTCAAGAACAAATTTTAAAAAATCGCAAGAAATAATCCATAAAATTAAAAACTGTTTAAAAAAAGTTCTTATTATAATTTGTAGTGAATTATTGCTTTATTACTTTGCAGCTTTAGTCCAAGTCTTGGGCTTATTTACTTCTAATTACTTTTATTATGAATATTATTCATATATATAAATATATATACACTTCACACAGGATAGCTTTAATATGTCTAGATTCACTGTAGTGCACTTTGAAAAGTTCAAACCAAACTAAATTTTAATTAAGCAAAATAATATTCATAAAACAAAGAATATAATGTTTTTAAATTTGTGTTTCACTACACCTTTTCACAAAACTTTTATATTTCCGGTTCCTAAACATGTTAAAAAATGATTGCACTTTAGATTGCTTTTCAGAAGAAGGGGAATTAAGTCCTCGGAATTGTTGTATTTATATCTTTCTTTGTCACAATTAAAATTGTTCCTTCAGCAAGTCATTCTGATGTAAATGTTGACTTAATCCTTCAGTATTAGATAAGAACTGACATACGCATCTTAAGTGTGTGGAAGACTAAGAATTATGCTAGTAAGAAGAGCAATTTACAAAACATTAAGATTTTGGCAAGCTACCCAGCTGTTCAATAAATTATCTCTTAAAAATCTTTATCAATAACGTCCTGTTACAGATTTTCAGACTCCAAACTTCACAATTTTTGTTTTATGAGAATATATAATACTTCACAGCTACAGGCCCTTCAATCTTCAAGGATGTTCTAATATGACACATATAACTAAATGCAGACAGTCCATGGGAGCAAGCTAAAACATATTTAATTAATTTTGCTAATATTGGTACTTTTGTTTTCTGTCTTCTTTTAGCCTGAATACCTCAGAACAAAGTTCACAATATCAGATATGTATCAAAAGTTCCTAAAATTCACACAAAATATGAAATAAATAAAAAGCAAATTTGAAATTAAAAATTTGGGCTTTAAGGTGCACATGTTAAGGCGGAGCACTACTTATTTTAAAAATGTGGTGGCTATAGGTGCTGCTGTTTTTTTTTTCTACAATGTGAGGAACTTACATATAGACTCTTATTATTTAATACAGAAAGAAAAATTAATAATTCATTTTTCTTTTCTCATTATTATTTAATAAGCAATTAAGATGATCACATATATATATATACATATCATTTCAGGCCTTTCATAATATAAATACTTAAATTTGATGCAAATTCATATAGCAATAAAAATTTTTATTAAATAACATTTAAACCATAACTTTTAGAAAAAAATTATTGATTGAGATGATAAAAGAAAACTATGATACAGTAAATATTAGGCATGTATATTAACATGCATAAATATTTTTCATTGAGATTATACTTACATTCATCATAAAAACCATAAATGCGGTTAATACTTGCACATTCATGGTTGCCTCGAAGAAGGAAAAAGTTTTCAGGGTACTTTATTTTATATGCTAAAAGCAGACATATAGTTTCCAAAGACTGCTTTCCTCGGTCAACATAATCACCCAGGAACAAATAATTGCTTTCAGGTGGGAAGCCTCCATATTCAAAGAGACGAAGTAAATCATAATATTGCCCATGGATATCACCTAAAAATATTTATTTACTTGCATAAAATATTTTTTACAAAGCATAACAAATTTACAAATGCTAAAGCAAATAATACGATATTAAAAGTTACTAATAAGAAATTGAAAAAAATTTTTATCTCAAAAATAAGCTCCATTCACAAGAACAGATTCAACCAGTGGCGAAAAAAACTATTTCTTCCAACGTGTCCCATTCACATGGCAAACAAGCATTAACTGCCTCTTGTAATTGGAGGCAGAATGTTCCTACCTCCCTGGAGCAGGGCAAACGGGGAGATTTCCCATACTGCACGACTGCATGGTTCACCTACTTTTAGTAAACAACATGGCTAACACGTAACTGACTGCTTGCCAGACTGTCAACGAAACAACAATTGCGTTGATAGATATATGTGGATGCGATATCATCTAAAAAAATTAGATGGAACAGTATGAAAAGTGGAAATTGATAAACAAGCACAGGCAAGGTCATTTGATGCTAGGTATTACAGAAACACTGCTCAAATTAAAACTTAAGTTAAGGTGTGCATATCAGCTTCAATGCGACAAGGGAACTTGGTACCTTTTGAATGATTTTTTTTTATTTAAGAGATTTCATCTACTTTTTATCAATATTATTAAATGGTTTTGAAAGACATATTTTCAACCAAATTTTTTTATTGTATTTACTAGAGTGTTCTTAATAACTTTAAGGATCGATTTTACAATTAATGAATTAGTTCCTAGGAAAAAATAAAAACAGATTTTTATGTAAAAACTCTGAAACAAAATGATCTCTATCATATTTTCACTTCAAATAATTTTTCAGTATTTTGCAAAACCCATTCATGTTTCTATAAAGTATGTAACTTTAAATAACCAGTAAAAGTATTAAATAATTTAGTCCATATCTGTTATAAGTTTTAGGACTTTAAGTAAAAGGATTTATCAAAAATGCAATTTAAAGAATTCAAATCATCTAAATGGTCATAAAATCATTTCGAATTTCTTAAAAATTTTATTACCAAGTTTCAATACACATATATAGATATGTATATAAAATGAAACCTAGTGCTGTTCAATTGGTTAATATAAACATAATTACAAGCTTTTATTTAAAACCTTCGTAAAATGACAACTTCATTATCAATGTTAACCACTTAATGAATTTGCCCATGTCTAAGTTACCGACAAATTTGCACATGGACGCTCTTGTATCTTGCGTTATTTCTAATGCCTGTCTGAGATCCATTCCAGTACAAATAGATAGGCTAGATTATAATTAAACTAATTACAATCTTGCACTTGAAAAATACCATTCCAAAGTGTTACCCAAAATAACAGGTCGGCCTGGTTACAAACCTGGGCCTTTGAGCCTAACCGAAAGGCACTTTCCCGAATTTGTACCACCGATAGAAAAGAAAGTGGCCCCTTGTAGAAATGGTGCCGCTTGTGTCAGTAAAAGAGATGATAGGGATAAAAAGATAAGGAAAGAAACAAGATACTATGGTAGGAACTGTAATGTTGGACTTTGTGCAGTACCATGCTTCATGATATATCATACCAAACTGAATTTTTGGTCATTCTTATACTTGCAAGTATGGCAATTTGATTTACATAATTTGAAATTCAAAATAAACATGTAATTAAATCATTTACACTTTGTATGTATAATAGATATACTTTTTTAATATCTTTTACCCCACCCCAGCTTCCCAGTCACCTCCCACCACTGAAATTGCAAAAAATAACTAATATATTCATTTTCTGTCAAAAAAAAGCACTATCATTTTTTTAAGGAGTTTTCTCGAAAAAAACTCCTGCTTTAAGTATGCTACAGATAAGATACTGACACCAGCCCTATGTTATTCATATAGCACCCCAGCTGCTTCTCCAGGAATTATGTTAACTGCTTGCTCAGTTAATCCGCGCTAACTTGCAATTCATGGTTCATAACAGACTCCATCAGGTTTATAGACCAAACTTTTTTTTTTTTGTTTAACCCGAATAAACCTGCAGTATGTTTTGCATCTATGCTGTTGACTTTCAGTATGCTTTGTTATAGAATACTTGAATTTTTTGCCCCACCTCTTTCGAATCAAAATCTGGGTACCTAACCACCTATGAGGTGAGGCTATTTTTATCTCTATTAAGTATGTTAAGTTAGTAATTAAGCCTGTTTTGCAATTTGGTGGGAAATACATGAATTAGAGCTTGTAAATTCATTCTTTTAGGATTTTAGCACATTACTTTTGCCCAGACTACAACATGCCTTCACGTGTAGTGCCCTACTTCGAAGTCTACCATACTGTTTCTTTCCTTTCAATAATTTCACAATTCTCTAATTCACAGATAAATATTCAATTTATAATTATTAAAATTCAAAATTATTTTTCGTTCATTCTAAAAAAAACTAGTAATTAGTTTCACTCGAGATAATTTACAATTTATTTTGCATCATAAAAATATTAAAAAATACAAAAATTTTGGAAAAAATATTTGCAGAATCATTTATGTTTTGTTGCACCAATTAAAAGTATATAGAAAAAAATGGGGGGGGATTTTTACATGAAAACTGAAAAATAAAGGGTTAGTTAAAGGAATTTTCTGATTTTTATGTTTTGAGCCTATTTTACAGTAGTTCGTTTAGTGATTTATTTCCAGGTTTTATTTAACATTTGAGAACAGTTTTTATTAACATACTTGAGTCTCTTAGCCAAGATTTTTAAAATTATTAATCAAGAACAGGAATATTTCATTCTAAAGGATATTTTATCAACTAGTCGCACTACAGAAGCCATTGTGAGATGAATTTATGTTATTCTGATATATTTTAGCTCAATAATATTATGATGGGTACTGCAATTATCAACAGGGTTGCCACTAAAACTGGACAATGATATTCCCTGACTTTTCCAGATATGTTTTAGTTGGCTGTGCTGAGAGGTAAATTAATTATGAAACTGCTTGAAAACATAAAAATTTGCAATTTCATGACATAACCACTGAAGACCGGGATTAGAATCTGTCCAATCTGGATTAAAAAATGTCTTTACTTGCAGACATTTTGCATCTAAACGAAAGAAAGAAATCTACTTAATAATATTTTTAAATAAATTCAGGTATTTTATATTTATTTAGCAGCATACATAAGCAAAAAATATGTGTATTAAATTTCATGATGGTACGCCATCATATTGCTACAATTAGTTTTAGGTGTATGCCAGAAAAAATTGCCTGGAATTTGAAATTATTATTTACTACTAATAAAAAAATTTAGAAGGAAGAAGGCACACTAAATAATATGATTAAAAGTTAAGATAAAGTTAATTGCTTAAAGATTAAAAATTGAATTACAATAATTAATGATATTATGGCGAATATAGTTACATTAAATGGTTAGCCTAGGTCAGGGGTCTCCAAACATTTTAGCCTGTGGGCCATATTAGCTCTTTCAACAAAGGTTCGAGGGCCAAGATCCAGTTAATTAATCATACTACAGTAATACAATTGTGATGAACAGCATACATGTTTTTAAATGAGGGAGTGAGATTTTTGTGATTGGATCCATATGCTATGATCTTCCAAAAAGCCTTGTTTTTTAAATTCATGCCATTTTACCTAACATAAATTTCTTAAAGCTGTTTTTAAACATTTGAAAAAATATATTTTTGTCCCAGAATATTACAGATTTCTTAGTACGTACTTTGCTTTTCAATAGTTTTACCTCCCCTTGTCACAATTTATCAGAGCATTTTATTTACATTTTGATCAAGTGCAAACTTTCGCTCATAAGTATTTCATATTTTGGGTACGTTTTGTGTGATAAAAACATCTCTAAGATTAAAATAAAGTACAACACAAACAGAACAAAAATTAAGTTTTAAATAAAATCACTATAAACCTACCTAGAATACTACTTTGAAAGTAGGAAAGATAACACACGAAACCTTTATTCTTGTAAAAAGTACAATGAGAATTTTTTACTTTCTTGTGCGAAGTAAAGGAAGTACCGTAATTGTGAAAAATTTAGAATATCGTATTTCAATAAAAATATCCATTTTAATGATTTTTTTTTATGACACCTGTATGTACACACAGAATAAAGGACACTTTCTTTGTAAACGGATAATTGTTAAATAGATCAGAATGGAAAGATCTGTTTTGTCAGTACATACGTATGAATCTCGCATAATTCAAAAATGAGTTTCTTCAAAAGGTTGAAATTTTGTATATAGCACTGCTATAACATGTAGTTGTGCCCCTTCCCTTTTGATTGCAATCAGCTGCATCAAAAGTCTCTCTCTCTATATATATATACGCAATCTGTTACCCGGCTCGGCGAGATCACTTTTTATTCTTATATGTTTGGAAATTGTGCATTTCTTGCTTTAAAAGACTGAATTGTGTTGTTCTTATATTCCTGTTAAGGTTTTTATGATTTTAGTTAATCTGCATGCAATAGTTGTAGAATTACCAACAATTTAAAAGTTGTTTCAGTGCTACTAAGCCTAATGAAGCCGCAATTTGTTTACATTTTAAATTCTTGCTTTTTCGAAGATGTTTTGAGATTTTATGTATTTTTGCCTTGTCACGAAGTGAGAATTGAATTGATTGAATGAGAAATATATCTCTAATGAAATTTCAGGAAATAAATTTAAATGAAGTGCATCAAAAAATGCACAATTTAAAGGACATATGAGATTTTTTACATACAGTGTTACAGTATTTCACTCATTGTAAATTTAGAAACGGTTGTATAATGTTTATAATATGTTTTATAAAGAACGTGCATGATAAGCAACGCGTTTCTAGATTGGCTGTTACAGAAAACAGTTAATGTGTATGTTATTTTAAATTTTATAACATTATTTTAAACAAACACCTGGCGGGCTGGATCATTAGTGCTCGTGTGCCAGATTTGTAGGCCGTTGTTTGTAGACCCTTGGCCTAGGCAACTGATTATTTTTTTATTCTACTGCAAAATGTCAAATAAGGCATTTATTAAAAAGAAAAATAAGGTTTAAACGATTTTGTGGTAAAATCCTAGTATTGCCAGCAACAGCAAAATTATTCGTTTACTGCTCATCATAATGTCACCAAATCTTGTGTATGCCCTATACTAGGATTAAACCAATTTTATCTTAACAAGAATTGGAAAGAATTTTCTTTTGTTCAACATGCCCTGCACATACGCATGCAAGTCTCTCGATGTCTATAGAAAACGAAGTTGCCGGAAACTTGCTTTGCTTTTCTAAAAGACAATCTGATTAGAGCTGCGAAAACTGGCTTTATGCCACCTGCCTGAATGATGCTCACATGATACATGATTCAGCAAGGAAATGGCAAATGTTGGTGCAAAAATCACAGTTTTGGGGATCGCTATATGAAATTCCCCGACTTTTCCAGATTTTGACCAAAATATTTAAATTAGCTGACTTTTTTGGTCAATTTGCGAATTCCTTGACTTTACCCGGTTTTCCAAGTAGTGTGGCAACCCTGTATCAATGAACATAAAAATACAACGAAGCTTAGGCAAAGGGGGATTACAAGTGACAAGAATTCAGGTAAGAGAAATATGGGCTAGACTGCAGATTATGGGCCAGTCGCCAAATGAAACGAAATCGCGCCAAATCTGGTAACCTCTTGGCGTCATGAAAATCGTTAGGATTTAAGGTTACAGTTTATAGCATTTAAGCGGGCTTTTTGTATTTTCATCATTTCACTGTGCTTCTAGTAAATTGTATGAGCAAAATGGCTGACGTTGAAAGAGTTGAACGTGTGGATTTTGCTTATTTGATTCGGTTGCAAGATAAGGGCGAAAGATGTACGATAGAATGGTGCATGAATTATGGTTCGATTGCGAATATGTATGAATGTCCTAAGTGTAAAAATAGTATGAAATTACTTGAAATGAAAGATGCGACAGATTTGTGTGAATGGAGGTATGTGTCCATTATATGTGGTTAAGCACATGGTTGAAATGAGTCGTACAGTTGGTGTTGAATGAGCGCGCCATTTTGAATTTCATCTCCATTGTATTGTTACATTTTAGTGTGGATATTAAACAAATGCGAATTTCTACTACTTATTATAAATAAAAATTTATTGTAAAAATATAAATTACGCAGTTAAAATTGTTTAACCACTTTTTGTTTTTTTAACCTACTATTGCACATGTTTCAGTAAATCGAAATTTTGAATTTTATCTTTTTTTCTTCTGCAATTTTTTTTAAAGTTTTAGATTAAATATGAATCAATGGTTTCCGATCATTTACTGCTCATTACAATTTCTTAAATTTCCCGCTAAAACATTTTACTCCATTTTGCTACAGTCTTAAAAATGGTATATATTATGAAAAGTTTTAATATTGTTGATGCCATAAAATACATAGTTATTAACTTTCAAATACTTTATCGTTGTTTTTCTTGAACTTCTGTTTTAGATATTTTTGCATGTTTACATGATCAATTTTTTGCCTGTTTACAGGATTCATTCATATTCGCAACCATCTAATATGGCGATATGATGAGTTAGTGATTTTCTAAAACGCGCGAAAATAATCGATTTGGCGACTTTTCGAAAATGCAGCAAACTGGCCCGTAATATGCAGTTTTACCAAAATATGTTGCAATATCTAGACTCTGGTATTTTTTTAAACATGAGATAATTTTAAAATTACAGTCAAGAGAGAAATGAAGACAAAATGTTCATGTTTAGATTGCCCACCAATCTGAATTAATCAAGGTTAACAATATTACAATGATAATGTATACTTACCACATATCTTTAAAGGAGCCTCCAGTTCTAGCAAAATTGGCTGGCTTAAAAATATTTCTCGGGACTTTAAGCATAATGCACGGATTTCAGCTTCACTGAGTTGAACATTTTTGCCGGGGCGAGAACCTCTTACTGTAACAGTTAAAGAAATAAAAGTTAAAACATTAAAATTATCTGTGTAAAAAAAACTATTCATTTTTCAATACAATGTAATTTCACATAATAATACTTAGCATTTACAGGAAAATTAACATATCACTGATTAGTACTAGGATCATTAAAAGCACATACATCTTTAGATAAAATGAACAAAACTGATACAAATGCAAAAGCACAACAATAATGGGAAGTATAAATAATTTAAAAGAAAATTTGGTACTTTCTGATTACCTGCACTCCAACCAAAAGGTTATGTAAAAGTATTCAGGAGGCAATCCAGTATGTTGCCGAAAAGTATTTAAGTGGCCACCCAAGACACCACATGCGTGTTTAAGAATATATGGATTTATATTTTTTTTAACTTAAATTTAGCCATCTATTAAATTTAACTGTATATTTTTATTTAAATTTATATTTTTTCTGATTATTATTTTTTAATGAGTTTTAATGGGACTGTTCATGAAAGGGAAAATTTTGTATTTCTGCAGAAACGACGCATTTTGCCCATCAACAGAGGTCGCATTTTGCCCATCAACAGAGGTCGTAAAGATTCACAACTTTATGAAAACACAGTATGAAAAATTACAAGCAAAGTGTTAAAATGTGGTTAGATACTGGTTTGAACTAGTTTACAAAAGTTTCTCACTTTATTTATTGTTGGGTGACAATTGCGGCGTACATGATTGGAAGGATTTTGTTAAAAAAAGATAGTATGCTATTGATGCTCCTTTTAAAATTGTATTGATAGATTGCTTTTTATGAAATTAGTACACTGTCATTTTGAAAATGACTCTTGGCTTTGACACATTAGCTTGATGAATTATTAACTGTAATAAGTTTAAGATGTTTCTGTGAGGTTTAATTGATAAGAATGCTTTTTATGAAAATGACTCTTGGCTTTGGCACATTAGCTTGGTGAATAATTAGCAACAATAAGTTCAAGACTTTTTTGTGTGGGTGCGGATAATAGGAAAGCACCAAAAATTCAAATTCCTAATAAACAGCTTTTAACAACTAAATAATAAAATGTAACAAGTTTATACTGCATTAAGAATAAAAATATACTTATATTAGAATTGCTAAAAAAGAATGATCTTAAAAACAACTGATTTTAGTTTTAACATCATATACACATGTTCCGTTTACATAATCACAACTTACAAACAAGTTGCCCTTCCTATATTTCAGTCTGTAACAATGTCTGCATGAGACTTCTGGCAGCCCCCAAAAAATTAGCTTTGGTAAAGTTGTCAGAATTAAAAGTCATAAAATCAACTGCAATACAAGTTGTCAAATAAAGAAAGTCTATGGTAACTTATGAAAGAGGTAGCGTTACTCACATCCGTAGAAAACTGTAAGCTACACGTGCCTCCTAGGTATGCCTAAATGAGTGACAGGGCTCGTAAGTGTGGCCCAAAGAAAATTAACTTACAAATAAGTACAGTTATTAACTTAATTCAAATTCATAACAACAAATAAAAATATGAACATCTTCAATGCATTACAGATGTGCAAGGCATGAAATTTTTAAATACTGCATTTATATAACATCTTGTTAATTCTTTTGTCGTTTACAGAAGTTTTCTACACCTAGAGAAATATAAAAATTAAGCACGGAAACTTGAAAAATTCCTTAACCTGCACACGAGTTCTCCATATCAAACTTTGCTCAAATATGAAAGGCCACACGAAGCAAATTATTTAAAATATTTAATTCTGATAATACATTTGACACAATTTATAATTTTGGCAAGTAAATCAACAAGCACTCTATATACAATATTTTTTTCAGGCAAAAAAAATTACTGCAATCGATCAACAAGTTTCACAACAGTTTAGATTCATATATCATTTATACATGGATTTCTCTGTCGTGTTCTAAATATGCATTTTTTAGAGATAATTTTCGATTCTAAATATGCATTTTTTGCTCTTTTTCACATTTCCTGGCTTAATTTTTAACTGCAAATGTAAAAATTATTGTCTAAAAAAAGTCACAGCAATACATTCAGTGCTTAGAAACAGATTTCAACACACATAATAAATCAAAAGTGTCCTAAGTACTCGATGAATTTAATGGAATGCTCAAGACAAGACGTCAAGCCCTTTAGAAATAGATTAAGTTAAAACAAAAAGAGTTACATCAAGCCAGAACCTTTGTTTTCACAGCATACCATAATAAAAGACTGATTAAAACTACTAAAAAAAACTGCACATAGCTATGGAGATACATTGTGTGAGTGCACAAAAGCAGTTAATCTTGAAACTTTGTGATGAGTGCCTTATGAGATTCTGTCATCTGTTTTGTCTAAAAATCTGAGATGGCAACTGGATGACAATGGTAATGTTCGAGCATTCCCGTGCTCCTGCAGATGCATTAGTCTTGTATTAACTGAAGCACTGCTTACAAAAATCGACTGGAAATGGACATGAGCTGAACAGCACGTTAGCTGAGCAGAGGAAGTCCATCGACTGTAGGCACAACGGTCCTATTCATTTTGCTATAGCCAAATTAGTAACAACTCTTTTGAGGTAGAGGCAGAGGCTGTGAATTTGCTCTGATATTATGAGCTACTCCTTTGCGAGTGAATCTCCTTCCTCGTTTCTTTGATTTCTGACGTATGCCTCTATCCAGTGGAGGTAGAAATAAAATTATCTGAAACAAAGCAAATCTTTGAATATTACTGATGACATGAGAACTGCGGATATAATTTAAAATAGCATGAAGCACTGAGAGGCTGTCATTATAGTGTCTATTGTTTACTGCACAAGTTATTGCCATTGCTAGTGAATTTGCTTCAGCCTGAAAGATATTGTACACACAAATACGTACGTAAGTACATACACACATATATTTCTGAATATAGCCCGATAACAGAAAAGTACCTCTTTTCGTTACTGCTTTTACACTTCATATACTGCTAGGCTGAAGAACTAACTTTCATCAGACGGTGAAAGAGACAGTTAAATATGCTGCTGTCAATTGTGTAAATTTTGATTGCATGATAGCAACAGCTGTCAAATTACTGGCTCCACAAAAAAACAAAAATTATTTTCCTTCAAGCGCTGCAATTTTTAAGGCTAATAGTGTTTTCAGTGGTTTTTTGTTTCCAAATAATTTGAAACGATGCCAAAGCACTTGTGTGGCTGCTTTAACAAAGAAATAACCCACAGATCAATTTATTTGTTCCAAAGTTAGAAATGCAACTGGCCACACCAACCTATTTATTTTCAGCACTAAATTCTGACATTACCTGAAGCAGTGCTGTAATCTTATCACGTGGAAAGATTTTTGCCAGTTCATGCTGGTCATGTTTATCCAGTCTTTTCATAGCTACACTGTTGTCGTTAAGTTCGAAGTTTTGCAGAAATTCTTATCTTTTCACTTTTGCAAAGGTCATATATGAAAACTTAAATTTTACTTTCCCTCCCAAATGTTATAACATAGGCTATAAGCTTCAATTAGTAAGACAAATTAAAAATCATTTAAATTATAAAAACTTGCTATTCACGAAACAGAAGCAGCTAAGAGATTCCATATACACCTGTCACTTTACACATACATACTGATGAACTCAAACAATGATATGCACAAAAACTGTTGCTATATATTAAGCACAGGTTTAAATAAACCATACTTCAGTACACACTACAACCTAAACCGTTGAATAACCAAAAATGGCTTTGTGAAAATACATAAGACAAAAAATAATTCTTCTACCAAAGAAATGAAACAATTATTTTGGTAAAACAACACTTACAAGAATTATGAACCAGTAATACAGTTCAGCAGCAAAATTTAAAATTACAATACAAGGACTGTAAATCAAAACATTACAAAATGACTTGATATCAGTATAAAAAAAAACTGTAACATGTAATTATTTACTTTTTTAAAATCAAATATTTCATCTCCGATATGCTGCAATAGGGTCATATAAAAATTTCCAATTAACATCACAAAATAGTTAAGACAATAAGTGTTTTGACTCAAGAACAGTACCTGAAATATAATGACAATAATATCTTTCAGACTATTTTTTCGTTAAGATAAATATGAGATATTAGTAGACACTAAAGGGTAAACTAACGACATTATGACTCCGAAGAGATACGCAACTTAACACTATAAGCCAACGGAAAGGCTAAATGAGTATCATAAACAAAACAGAATATTTCAAGCAAATTAACACATATCAAAATGAAAAAAATACCGCTTAGTTGTCAAATATATTTACTATTTAATGAATTTAATAAAAATGCGCCGTTTTGTAATATTTCACATACAGCTTTTACATACCTTCTAACAACCGAGCAATGATGCTATCAATATTTAACTTCTCTGTATCAGCCATAATATGTAAGTTTTCGAAATTTGAAGAATAGTAATACTAAGAAAAAGTTATTTTAAAAGAAGGTATTATATTAATAGTAAATATTATATATAATAAATGCATGTACAGAAAGTTGACCTCCTTAAAAATTCCAATTCCCTGACCCTGAAACAAAGTTGCCAGGGCGGCGCAACCAAATCTGTTCTCAAACTTGTAGCCAGATTTAATTCGTTTTTAGCTGCGTTTATGTGACAGATATATGGCAAGGCTACCGCTTGGCAAAGTTATACTCATAAGTAATCTTAAATACAAACCTCGCTTATGAGAATACGTGCGCCAACAAGTTTAAAAAATAGAAGGATATTTAGAACTTTCAATTACCTTACAGTTTTAAATCCTATCAATTAAGCCCTCAAGTTAGTTTAGCTTTAAAACGATTAATAAAACTGCTCAACAGCAAAAAAAAAAAAGGATTAAAAACAACCAGTATCTATTAACTTTAATCTGCTGAATACGAATATGATTAAGGTTAAAATAACACGTCAAATAATAATTGTTGAAAAAGTTCAACAACAAGAATCAGAGTAATGTGTCTAAATTTTGCAGTTTGTAAATTTTGTTTTTCATAAATCCTCAAAATTTACGCACATTACGCTGATTGTTGTTGTTTGACTTCTCCAATAAACCAAAATAGTCGTTAAAATTACTTATTAGTTCACATTTCGAAGATCTATGGTCAGTACTTGTCCGCACACTAACGAAATATATCCGATATATGAATGCATTCTCCCTGTGTTTATCCGCGAAGGATGCGGCAATCAGCCCAAAGTGTTGTATACTACTTCTTTAAGCAATTGCAAGACAGCCTTCAAGCAAGCTGCTTCTTAAATGTGTTAATAACAGGGACAATTTTTGGTACATTTGTGGCGAGGTGACTTTTGCATCGCAGGGACGAAACTGACTCCCATGGTTAAAAAAGTTTAGAATTTGTATATTTCTATTTTGGCTATAAAGTGAGAGATCAAAACAAGACCTGGGTTCACGCATCTGCTGGAATTCATTCGCTTGTCTCGCATCACACAACTGCTAGAACTCATTCGCTTGTCTTGCATCACACATTTGCTGGAATTCCTTCGCTTGAAACTGGTTCAATCACAAAAACATATCAATTTCATGTGAGGTCCCAATGATGGGGAGTATGATATAATATTTAATATTGTTGGCAGCACTAAAATTATATTACATGGAATGGCAACAGTCATTGTTAGTTTAAATATTGTTCTTACAATGTAACAATTGTAAATATGTAAATAGGCTTTCGTTATTTATCCTAGTTATCATATTTAATCAAGAATTTCAATTTTTATTATCATTTTTATGTTATATTTCATGTATTAATTCAGTATTTGTATTGTATTGTATTGTATTGTATAACTAAAGTTTAATAAATTGTGTTACTTTCATGTGCACTGGTTAGGACGCAGACATGTACTAACGCGGCTCTGCCGCAGTCAGGATTTTAGTTAGGACTTTTCTCTACATTGCAGGACTTTGGTTTATTGCAACCTTGCGATGCAAACGGCATCTCTTTCATACCGCATATTTGGTATTATTTAATTTAAGGAAATTGCACGTCAGGGGCTCTATGCAATTCCTCAGTGAGCTGGATAAGTTGCCCATAATTGGCAATATCCCAGCAATAGTTGTCCAGACTAGACTAGACTAACAATTGTTTTATGTGCTGTTTTAGTTGATTAAAGCTTCATTTGGGCTGCTTAAGGAAAGTGATTTATTATATTTGCAACAATTTAATCAACTTAAACTAATTTATACTTTATTTTCTATGCAAAATGGTTAGGTTAGGTTATTCAATTATGGCAAAGTACACGAGGGCTATCTGCCTAAGGGGAGGGATGCCATCGTGGAGGACTTTCTAAGGGAAACTGGCTCGTATACACGTTACACATGGGGAAAACCACGAAAACGCCCATGCAGCCAGCCCGTTTCGCGGGATTCGAACCTCGGACCGAACTACCAGTGTTCAGCGTCTTTACCGCTCGGCCGCTGGTGGGCCCCCTATGCAAAATGGAAAACCTTTCGAAACCAAAAAGATTTGATGTTGACCCTGCCTGTGTTGGAGCGGAATCTAAATGGAAACACTGGAAAAGAACTTTTTCAAATTTTCTCACACAAGTGAACGAGGCAACTGAAGAAAGAAAACTACAGGTGTTACGCAATTTCGTATCTGCAAGTGTTTATCAATATATCAATGATTCACAAACCCATGATAATGCAATAAATGCTCTGGATTCATTGTACATTACTAAAAGAAATGAAATATTTGCCCGGCACTGTTTAGCATCCAGATTTCAACAAACGGGTGAGTCTGTAAATGAATATTTACAAATATTAAAACATTTGAGCAAGGATTGTGAATTTAAGTCTGTTACTGCAGAAGAAAATAAACATGAGTATATTAGAGATGCATTCATCCGAGGTTTGAAGAATCCACGCATTCGAAAATGGTTATTAGAAAATGCCAGTATTTCGTTGGAAAAAGCTTATGATCAAGCTAGAGTCTTAGAACTTGCTGAACATCATTCTGCCTCATATTTAATATCTTCCTCAGCACCGGTAGCTGCTGTTGAACAGTGTGAGAACAAAAATGACGATAGTGAACAATTGAAAGTAGTTGCTCCTATTCGATCCAGAAAATGTTTCTTTTGTGGGAGAGACCTTCATTTACGAAGTATTTGTCCAGCTAAGGATGCATTATGTCGAGGATGTGGTAAAAAGGACATTACCAAAAGGTATGCAAATCCAAACTTGTACGCAATACTACTAATTCTTCAGCGGCAGTTTATACACTAGCATCAGCTTCAATGCTTCCTCAGTGTCTTGAAAGGTCAATAACTAAAGTCCTAGTAAATGGAGTTCAGCTGAATGCTCTAATTGATACCGGTAGCTCACTAAGTTTTATAAATCAGTGTTATGTAAAAAGATGTCGAATTAAAGTAAAACCATATTTTGGTAGAATAACCATGGCTAACTCTTCTCTAAACTCAGATATTACAGGCTGTTCTTTAGTTAATATCAAATTGCAAACACATGTATACACTGATGTAGAGGTATTAATTATGAAAAACCTCTGTGCAGACTTTCTTATACATGATTTATTAAAAGATAATTTTTCTGTTGAGATAGAATTTAAAGGTGACAGACCACCTCTTGGAATTTGTTCATTAGCAACTGCTCTTGTAGCCCCTGTGTCATTGTTCTCTAATTTAACGTTTGATTGTAGACCTATGTCAAGACGCCAAACTGAAGAAGATAGAACATTCATAGCTACAGAAGTATGTAAATTACTTAAAGAAGGTGTAATTGAACCAAGTAATTCTCCTTGGCGTGCACAAGTTTTGTTGTGAAAGGAGAACCTCGTACACTCAGAATGGTAATAGATTATTCGCAGACTATAAACAAATTTACTATGCTTGATGCTTACCCTATTCCTAAAATTGAAGAGTTGATTTCACAAGCATCAAAATATAAAATATTTAGCACAATTGATCTCAGAAGTGCTTATCATCAGGTTCCTATCAAAGAATCAGAGAAACACCATACAGCGTTTGAAGCTGAGGGTAAACTATATCAATTTCTACGTGTTCCATTTGGTGTAACAAATGGAGTTGCTTCTTTCCAAAGAACAATTGATGAAATAATTTCAAGTGAAGAATTAACAGGAACCTTTCTCTGCCTTGATGATATAACTATATGCGGCAAGAATGAAGCTGAGCATAATAATAACTTGGAGAGGTTTATGGCTGCTGCTAAGAAGTATAACCTAACCCTGAATGAGGAAAAATGCACGTTTTTCACGCACGTTAATTAGTAACTGCAGTCTCGGTAATTCAATATTTCTCACCATGACCGTATTGAGCTGTATCTCAGAGGGATTTTTCTTCTCCTCGGAACATTGCACCCCCTTCCCCGCAATATTCCTTAGTAGTTTAAATGCTTTGCGGGTGTTTTCTGTTGCTCGCTTCTGCCTGGGGAGAATGATTTTCTTCCGTAGTTGGGATTATTTTGTTGGCGCTGTACTTGGCGCGGTTGACCGCTCGCATTTTGACTGGTACCAGTAGTTCTCGGCCATCGTCTGTTTCTTCCTTCGGCATTCTGGTTCCCCTGTGGCCGCTGTTCATACGAATGTCTCCGTTGATTTTCGGCCGCTCGCCGGCTCTCGAATTGCACGGCGAGTTCAAACAGCTTGTCCAGCGTCACGGGATTTCTTAGCTCCATGAAATCTTGTATAGACGGTAACAGTCTGGGCAGGATTATCTGGATAATCTCCGGGTCCGGCCTCGTGCCATACAATAATTTAAATACTTGTATTTTTCTCAAAATAAATTCCGATAGTTCGTCCACCCGCTGTTGATACTTGCTAAACAGCTCAGCTTCCAGTTTCGCACGGTCTTTAACCACAGGAAACGCTCTCAAGATTGCTAATTTGAAATTTTCATACGTGTACGTTGGCGTTCCTGGTTCTCCCAGCAGACATTTTCCGATGCACTTATACCAGGTCGCTGCTTGGCCCCTCAATGCTCCTGTCGCTAATATGACCTTCTGATGTTCCGGAACTGGATACAGCAAAAAATGCGCTTCTAACTTTTCCAGGAATGTGTTCACAGGTCCTCTGGCATCAAAAACTACTGCCGGCTTCATGGCTGCTCTGATGGTTTCCACTATGAATCCAAATCCATCAGGCATTGCAGCTGGATTTTGGGATGTAGTAGGCATATTCCAACTTCCTTCCATCCTTTTAGTTGTTCGGGCGCCAGTATAAGGTTTCTCCTTCAATCTCTTGACTCTTTTCGTGAGCATAAACTGTGAAACCTTATGTGGAGGACAGTGAGCAGATCTAGGCTATGTCCTTTAGTGTTGAAGAACTACAAAGTCAGAAGGAGGGTTTAAAAATGACCCTTTAATTCAAATATTTACAACTCTTCAAATTGAGAGTAAGCCACTACTTGGGCTGAACTAAAATAATATGAAAATAAAGTGTGTTAACAAATTCAATTCCCTAACTTAATTCTAAGTAGGACGGCGAGGGAAGCTTAACTCTTAGTGAAATGCAATTATGCGAATTTCACTAGCAAACACTGGTAATTGCAAATTGCCTATGAAGGCGAACTTTCAGTAGACAGAGGAAATCTTTGCGCGCACAGCCTTACGGCGATAAATCCAAGGCTCTGTCTTTCCCCTCGTTAACTCTTGCCTTTTAAACTGCTAACAGATATATGCGATTTGCATAAATATCCCACTCGCGCTAAATTCGGGCAGCAACTGAAACTTTGAGAATTCGACAGGAAAGTTCAAACTAAAAATAATTTGGTTAATTAAAATAATGAATGCTACAACCTAACCTAACGAAACCTTAATTGAACAACTGCATTTCAGGCTTCAGGAGCACACCAGAGCAATGCTTCATCTCGCCCCATCAACATCAAACCAACTACGAACGAACTGGAGTTCCGGAGATATGTTACAAACCATCCAAAATTTCATAATAATATCAACAAGCCTATTAAGTATCTTTCGAAACAAGGCCAAGATATACGTCAGCAATAACTGCTAGAAACAAGTCTTTATGTTAACGTGTGTATCCATGAAAATAATAACTGTATGGAAATATTTTTAGAAAGATAACAAGAGCTCTTGTAGAGTGTTACATTGGATCAGTAATATATCATCGAACGCTATCTGTATCACTATATAGTAAAGTTCTTTATGCTTATTCCTGCCTTATTCTTCTTTCTTAAATTATTGCATTTATAGTTTTGCAAGAGAAATTTAAAACTATGCAGCCGAAACAGGTATGAAATAGTTTTTTTATTTCCACCTAATTTTTGCCACAGCTTCTGATTCTAAAGCTCAAGATGATTAAGATAATTTTTACATTATTGGAATGCTCGTGAAATACTGCTGCATTAATCTATGTCTTCCATTTTATTATAAATGGATCTGGAGAGAGTGACGAGTCACCATGTATTACTAAATGTGGTAGGCTAATCTAAGCAGTTTCATTTTGAAGTTTCATTAAGTTTTTCATTTTGAAGATAAACGTTTTAGCTTTACAGTATTCAGATCTCACGAAATTTGTAAGCACGATATCAAATGTCCAACAATAATCAGCAAAGCATGGAAATGCTCCATTTTCACTGATACTTTTTCTCCATCTCTGCAATGCCCCGGTGAAAAAGCTCACCATATTCATTATTAACCGTATTCGTCCTAACAAAAAAAGTACATGCGTGTCACATGACACATTTTATTTAAAGCATTCTGAACGCTCTGAGTGTCACTAAGATGTATGCTGCTTGATCTTTAAGAGAAAGCCATACACGATCACATTTAATAGTACCTCCACATAAAAATGGATATGAAAATGCACATTGAACAACTGCATTACACTGATGTTTTGAATTCATTCCAGACACTGCTTTTCCCAACAACATTGGGCTCATTAACGATCGAGTGGTAAAGCTTCTGAACACTGGTAATTCGACCTGGATTCAATTCCAGGCTTCCAGGCGAACTAGCTGGCTGCATGGACGTTTTCATATTTTTGCCCATGTGTAATGTGGACAGGAGCAAATTTCCTTTAGAAAGTCAGCTAAGAAGGTGAAAGAACGTAAAAAATCATAATGTGCATCGTCTTTCTCCACGACATATCGCCGAATGTAAAACGCGTTCCAGGATTCTTTATAAGAAATATTTATCCGGACAGAAGTGAGAAAATATTGTCACCATAGATGAATCTTATAGGTGTATTTAAATGGTTGCAATAAAAAGAGATCAATTTATTATCATCAAAGAAGTGAAAAAAAATTTAAGACATGGTTCGAAGAATCTAGAGAAAGTTTATTTAAATAATTTATGATTGTTGTTGGTGTCCAGAAAACGGCAAACTGAAAATAAAGAGAGTGGAGAAAAATGTTAAGATCAACTCCACATATTATAAAAAACATATTTCATATCCAATTTTCAAATATAAAATAACTTCTCTTTAAACACAGTGGGATCAATCAGTAGAATTGCATTAAGCAAGCAGCGACACGTCAAAATCTACTCTTAATTTCCTGTAAAAAATGGAACAAGAAACGGATATCAAAGCACGTTTTATACAAACCATGAAATAGATAATGAAACAAATTCCAGATTCGAAATTTGGGCTTTCAGATGCCCATATTCGAGGAGAGGATTACGTTATTCAAAGTCCCAAAAAACATTTTATACCCAATTTTCAAACATGAGATACCTTCTCTTTACCCACAGAGCATCAATCAGTAGAACTACATCAAGACAAGACAAGCAGCCGCGCGTCAAAATTCACTGTTAATTTCCTGAGAGAAAGGGAACAAAAAACGTATATCAAGACCATACACTTCACTCATATCCCTACTAAATCTCCTGATGCATCATCAACGGTTTTCTTGCGTCTGGGCATTTAAAAAGCGAATTTTCTAAACGTCAACCTACAATCCTCCTTGGACTTTGGAAAGTTGCTCAAGAGGAATGGGATAAAATACGTCTTTCGGTACCAAAAAAAAAAAAAAAAAGTTTAATGTCTTTGAAATTACGGCGTAGAAAGATAGTGAATATTTAAAACACAAAAACATCAAACGTAACATTTAAAACGCAAAAATTTTAGTTAAACCGGTGTTCCTGAGAACAATAATAAACATCAATACTTGTTACTTCTTCGAGAAAACATCCACTTCCACGAGAAAACTGAAATTCGGGGGGGAGGGAAATCTATATTCGCGAGGCATCTTAGGAAAGTGCTATGGATACATTTTTTGGATCAGTTTTTATGGATCCAAAATTTTATGTTTCACTTTAAGAAAATGACACAATCGCTTTTAAGCAAAAGTAAAAATTCAGGCAACAGAAAATTAGCTGAATAAAAAAAGCATAAATTACAATCAATTGGATTATTTGATTACGGCAAATTGGATTATTTGCCTAACAGAAGGGTTCCCTTCCCGAAAGAATTAAGGAAAACTGGCTTATTCCCGTTCTACAAATGAAAAACCACCAAAACGCCCATGTAGCCAGCTCATTTATGGAATTTGAATCCGACTCCATCTACCAATGTTCTAGTGATAGCATAGGCCCCCGGATTCATAGACGGAGTCATTTTTAATTTTCTTGTCAAATTAAACTAAACGGTCGATGGAGTTCTAAATCCTTGTAATGCTTTACTTGTAATTAAATGCTTTACTTATTTTCAGTAAAATCAATGTCTGTTTATGATCCATTCGCACATCTCGTTTCTCGTTTTTCTGTGGTTATCTCTATTCATCCAACTTCAGAATTCTAGATTTCCAGTCACATCTGCTTAACATTCTTGACAAACACACTTTGTTTCTCTGTTCAAATGGCTTTATTTAGCCGTCTGATCTGCACGAGGTTTCACAAAGAAAGCGCAGATCACTTGGTAACAAATTTGGCGATATACCATAGACGGAGACAGAACATTCTAGAATGAGTTATTACCGGTTTTTCCGAGAATGTTCTCTAAGGCAGATCAAAAGTTATAACTACCCTGCCTGTAGTCGGAGTAGCAGTTTATCGTGAATGGCATCTTGAATTTGTTGAGTTCAGTAGTAGTGCTCTGAGTTCAGATTTTAGCTTGACAGCGATCGACCGAGTCGGGAGCTGTACTTTAATGCTTTGCCGTGAAGCTGTCTTCACCGTTATATCCTGATAGCATGAAGGCTGTGTTGCTGATCATTTCAGGGTGTTTATCGTAGTTTTTCGACGACTGTAACGCGCCTTTGGAACTGTCTTGTGTAATACTGACGAATAAATTGTGTTTTGATTCTTTATCAAGCGTTGACATCAATCACTTCAAATCCACGAACCGGTAAAACGCAGCAGTTTTACAATAAGATGTTACGAATTTTCTTATACGTCGAGGTAAAGAATTATTTGGTTAGAATTCAAGATCTTAACGAAATAAAACAGTCCATGGCTGGGCTTAATTTCTAAAATCGGAAGCGCCGGAGAACTATGGAAGACTGGCAGGTAGGAAGGAAAAAAAAACAACTAAAATTTTAAATAATTAAATTAATATTTTAAAAAAAGATAAGCAGATCAATAGAAGTTTAATTAGTTGTAAAACTTCTGTAATTTAATAAATAATTGAATAAAAAATAAATTATCGAAACTCGTCTTATTTGAGTCTCCGGCTGGAATCACAATTTCACTCAAAAGCTGAGAAATAGTTCAGCCGATCTCCGTCTGAAGGCAAGCCCTGATTGTACGTATGACGTACTATTTCAATTGATGACAGGCATGAAAACCATTTATTTTTGCAGCACACCAATGAAAAAACATAAAACGAATAAGTGGTATTAAGAAGAATAGTGAGAATTATAGAAGGAGTATGTAGATAAGGAAGGAAATTTTAACGGAAAAGTGAAACTTTACATATAAACAGGGAAGAGACCAAGACTCTGATAGCGACGCCCTTTTGGTATAATTCTTGTCATCAAGCAGAAATTTTCAGTGAATACGATCCGATAACATAGTTAGAATAAATGCAAGACTTATCTGCACAAGTGACAGTAGTGGTTTTCCGTGTTTGATTACATGGTTCAAAAGAGTCTACAGCAGCTCTGTAGTAGGAAGCCAATAGCATGGCCCGTGCACGACCAGAATGATAATTTTTAGTACTTTTAGGAACAAAACATTTATGCGCTCTCATGAATTCGTTGCACTTCCTGTAGAATAAACCTTTGATATGTAGGTGGGAGCTTTTCTTTCCTTAAAATCTGAACCTCCGTCCAAGGTTTGTTTCCGAGGAAAAGACAGGCTTGCTTTTAGAAGTTAGCATCGATTTTTAACGCATATTTATTATTAAAAAAATTTTTTTCTGCTGATGTTGTGCTTCATTTACATAAAAGAAATGCCGGAGCTCTTTTATTTAGGGCTCCCGTAGGCTCCTTTCACAAATCCTGATTTATGTCAAAAACTGAGAAATTCCGGAGAACGGGCTGCGGTGGGCTCCTGTGCAATTTAAGCTCTGCCCATGGAAAGAAAATAAGCTTCGCTCACATACAAGCAAGCGTCATTCAAAGTCAACCTTGTTAACCAATTATGCAGTGCATGCATAAAAATAGAACTTTTTCAACTTTCGAATCTCTAAATCTGGGGTTTGTCAGCAAGTTTGACTTTGAAAATGTATCTATCTGGGTGTTTGCATGTAAATAGAGCAGCCTTTACATACGACAAAAAACAGTTCAAACTGTTAACACGTGACAAAGATCTCGAACTACTGTACATTTTCTTTGCTTGCGAGTTATACAATAGCTCTAATTCCTATAAGCTTTAGCAAAAATGGAGGAGCGTATTTCGTGAAAACAAAATAGATTAAATGTACTTTGAAGAGCTGGCAACAAATAAGTAGCTTTATAAAGTACTGAGGGGGGGGGGAATGTACAGGTAATGCTTGTCTCACAATTTGTCTAAGGAACAAGTTTTTGGTATTTCATTTCTTTTTCACCTGAACCAGATTGAATGGAAGATTTTTGCCACCTTTTTAAGCGATAACCCGTAGCTATTTTTGTTATCCAAGCACTTGCTTACACTTGCCAAAATTAATATGATGCTATCTTACGTTTATGGTAGTCCTTATTAATAAATTATTAATAATATTTATTGTTATAATGAATTAATAATAATATTATTTATAATATTTAAGTTCGCTGTAGTCCCTATTAATAACACTCCAGTCATTTTTTTACTGAAAAGTTCAGTGTTACTTTCAGTAACACCTAAGGCAATTTCGTTGGTAGCTAGTGGCTTACGCTAAGAAAAAATCGTACTATCTTCATGGCAAATAATTTTTTAGGTATATCGTACTCCATTTCTATTTCTCTTACTAAGGAATCCATTTTAATTTGAGTCTATTTATCTTACTGACTTGAAAATCCATTTTAATTTGAGTTTCATTAAACGGATTCAATTTTTAGACAGCAGAAACTTTCTTGACTTCCTTTTTTTCTGTTCCTTAGCATCAACTTTGTCAAAATCATTTCTGGACTCTCATATAACTGTGATTTTGTAGTTTGAACTTTCTATCCAGTGAATGGGTTGAACTGTTACCGGTCCGGTAACATTATTGTTAAAGAAGTCAGAATTCGTCATAATATCAACAGGCATGAATGCCTGTTGATATTATGACGGTAATAGGGTTGTAAGGCTTTAGTTTAAACTAACAAAGTTTTATGCTAATTTCTCTTTCCTATGAGCTTTTATTTCAACTTCCCGTTAGAATGAGCGCGCGTTTCAGCTTTATGCTAATTTGAGGTGGAGCCAAGTTTTGTATTTAAAAGGTTAGCAAGGAACTTCTCAGAGTGAGAGAGCTTTTAGTCTCAGATCACTGCGGCTCTGTTCGACGTCCACCTGACTAGCTAGTATTTCCTTAGCGCTGTTACGCTATTACTTATTGAAGTAATCTAATTACGTTAGTATTAGCTAAATCTTGC
Source organism: Stegodyphus mimosarum (assembly GCA_000611955.2). NCBI lineage: Eukaryota > Metazoa > Arthropoda > Arachnida > Araneae > Eresidae > Stegodyphus > Stegodyphus mimosarum. The sequence continues at coordinate 166,370 of KK117332.1, forward strand.
TACGCACCATTGGTAGTTTAGCATAGAGACCAACCTCGCGTTTATAGATCTGTGAGCAACGACTACTTAATTTCTACTCACTTTATTTTAAATTTTTTGATTGTTCAGTTTAGACCCAAGTGCGGTCATTATTTTCTGTTATCCCTTCCGAGTTGGTAAGTGGCTGTAAATAGTTGTTTAATAAAAGGGTCATTTTAAAACCGTCCTTGCGTGCAGTTATTCTACCACTTCCACTGAACATAGCTGCATTCAGCTCCCTGTTCAAGATCAGGACTTTAACAACTTCACGAATATGTTCGCCAAAAGTTTTGCACAGAACTCCCAGTCCTGATAGGGTCCTAATAGTGTAATATTAACTAAGTCTTTCGGATGTTATTAGACTACTCTGGCTGAAAATGTACGACGAAAACTTTTTTTTTTAATTTAAGCTTGAATTGAAGAGAAGGCACAGTTTGTGCATACAATCAAAATTCCGACACTTGCGAGTATTGTGATACTTCTTTCGCAAGTGAAGCAAACTCCATTGATAGAACATAGCAAAAACTTTATTTAACACTTAAAATGGCGACATACAAACAAGAAAAGAAAACGAATTCTAAACTATTTTTAAAATAAATATAATTAAATTCTTCGTGCGTTTAAAACGTTGCCATTCAGATACATATTAATGTTCGTCTACTTAAATTGTACAAACTATTAGCAACAATATTTAAAACTGTTACAGTATTAAAATAACATAAAGTTGAATTTAAAGTATAAAAAGGGAATGCAGACGGAGACTGCACAAATTTGGTCTAAGTAAGCTATTCAAACTGCTGTAAGGTATTTATGTTAATTAACCAGTTAATTTGTGTTACGAATCTTTACTGTCACTTCTCACTTTCCCTTTTCCTGCCAGAATGCAAATTTATCTTGCGTGTATTTAAATTGGGGTTTAAATGAGGGTTAGTCAGAGTATGCTGAAGTCCACGTTACTAGTTGATATTTTACGATAGCATTCCTTGCCTTATTCTTTCAGATTGTGCTATCACGCCGGAGTAGATTAGAGATAACTTGCGCGTTGAAATATCTCTTCGCATCCTTTGGCTAAATAAGATTTAAATTTAGTTTCAAGTTAAAATTCTACTTTTGAGTTTAACCATAAGTGCTGGCTGGTTTTTAAGCGCCGGGAGAGACTTCTGTTTAACTTTTTTCAGTTCTTAAAAAATGACATTATTTACACACTTAGTACGTTATTTGTTGCTTATCTAGACATAGGATAAGTCGCTTAGGTTTATTCCAGAGCCTTGACTTAGTGTATGTTACCAAAACAAGTGAGACTCTATACTGTAATTGCGCGATTTAACTTCGACTAGCAAATGGTTACTGCCGGAAATTAAATTCCAGATTGATTCCAGAAAGTAAAGCTGCAAGCTTCGCTGCTAAAAACTCTATATCTAAAACCTCCAAACACTTACCTTAAATAGTCTTAAGTCATTTATATTCTTGTGAGGGTTAACCAAAAGGATAAGCAATTGTGCAGATCCAAACTATAAAACTTCGTTAATTAACTTAAAATACCTTATAATTAAAGGAAGAAAGTCTACAATACTGTGAGTTGAGTTAATGAATCAATATGCATTGTACTTAAACTGATATGTACACATTAATATGTCCTGTGCAATGTTCCTTTATGTTAATTAATTATTTTATGTTTTGCAACTTTACTGTCACTTCTCCCTTCCGTTTTCCTACCAGAATTCAAATTAGTTTGCGCGTATTTAAGGTAAGGTTTCAGAGTGTAAAAGAGAAAGTGTTCTGCCTCTCGAGGCCACATTTCTAGGTTTCCAGATAAGATAAGAATTTTAGTCTTCGGCCTTGCATTATAATTGCCGATAGTGGAATATCTACGCTGGTTACGTTTTGAGCCTACTTCGCGTTAAATTGATCTGTGTAGCCTTTGGCTACTAGATTATTTAATTTAAATCTCACATTTAAGCTGACTCTTAGTCTTAGTTACTCGCTCCAAGTGGTTGAATGATTTGTAAGCACTAGGTGTGTTTTGTGTTTTTATTTAGTTTTAAATAGTGTCTTTTATACTTTTCTCCCCTTTCAGTTCTTAGTTAGCGATGATTTGCTGCTAGTCTATCTAAAGTTTACTTATGATTGCAAAGCAGATTTCTAAACTTTATAACTGTATTTGCATCGCATAATGAAAGTTAAAAGTATTGTTTCCCATTAATTAGTCGAGACACTGAAATCAAACGTACTTTTTACACATTTTCAAACAATTTCCCTTATACGACAAATTTCGTCAAATTACGAACAGTATTATTGCGTAGAAAGTGGTTACCCGTTGAAAGAGTTTAATTGAAGAGAGAGAAACAGACAACATTCTATGGATTCTAATTTATTAAGCATGATTCGAAACACAAATGTTTAGATAACGAGAGAAAAATGACATCACATAATTCATTACACTTCTAACATGTTGATGGGATACAAATCGTAATAAATAACACAACTGAAATAAATATGTATGAAAAAAAAGAATGAAATTTATAAACATGCATTTTTACAAGAACTTTTTAGTTCATATTGCAAATTCATAACCTATATGCCTACTTACAGAACCTCTCTGAATACATATTTTCATAAAAAAAAACTTGGCGAAAAATTCACAGAATATTTGTTATTTAAAATTTATTGATAATTTAAATGATCCACAAGCTCTTCGTTGTTGTTCTTTTAAAGACTGGAATCGGTAATATCTTCAGAGTTATTCTGCAATTCTATGCACTCATTTGAACCATCTAAGGTGTTACTTTGTATGTTGTACAAAATATTCAGACTGTTCAAGTGTTTATCATTAAGTTTCTTTTCATTTGGATCACAGTTGGGTTTCCAGTACACAGACATTTCCTTCTCGAAATCTGATATTTTCACTGTAGGTTCTGCTTGATCCCATTTGAAGATGAATCCAGTGACAGGCTCAAATATATCACCACCTACCACGCTGACAGATGGTATTTCCTTGCCATAGTTCATTTGAGCTGTTGAATACTTAGATGGTGAAAAGAGTCGTTGAGTTTTACATCGAATTAAAAATGCCAGTCTTCTCAGAAAACCTTTGCCCAAATTTAATTTTTCAAACTCGTTGACGCTGTTGTTGGAACGAACGGATGTTTCTGGGTCTTCAGCTGGTATGTTCGGAACAAAACCCGATGCCATTGAAGCATCTCGAAAATCAAGATCGCTGTCATTAATAATTTTAGTTTGACCAATCTCGACTTCTTCAGCTATTGTAGCTAGTGGACGATCAGTACAATCTGGCAGTAGCCAAGAAGTTAAGATTCCAGCAACAAAACTTAGAGTTCCAGCTACGGCCAGGATTTGGAAACGAGAGTGGCTATGCTTTATGGAGGGAGAAAAAAAAAGGAAAAAACTATATATGGAAACATAATGGAACAATGAGACACGCTAGTATTTATCAACTTACCATTTATCTGCCAAAGGTCTCGTTTAGGAATATTTATAAAAAAATTAGTTAAAATAATTAATTTTCATCGTTCACATAACTAATTTAGTCAGATTTCTATTTGCAAGGGAATTGAATTTTAGAATAAAATATTTTATTAAAAGTTCACGTAATTATCTTTTATGATGAAATAGACATTTAATAATAAATCAGACTTAAGTATAGTGAAATAGACTTACCATAATAAAGAGACAGCTGTTTTTTTAGCCCAAAGGGCGTTAGCCCAGGAGGGCTATTCATTTCGTTTTGGCATTTTGTGTTCGTTCACTATAAATGTAGGTACACTTTTCAAATTGTTGCCACTAAATATTAGAGTCCTGTACTATATTTAAAAAAATTAAATGATGAGGAATCTGCATGAATATATGTATGTTTCTCGACCTGAGAAAAAACAATGGTACGTAGAGACATCAAATTTTCAATAAATTGTCATCTACTAGAAAATGGGAATCTGAAAGCCCGAATTTGAAATTTGGAATTTGTTTTATTATCTATTTCATATTTTGTAAAACATTAACGAATTTTTGATTAAAAAACGATTTCAAAGCCAGCAAGGGCAACACTGTA
>KK117332.1:179639-200295 GCA_000611955.2 Stegodyphus mimosarum
CAGAAAGCTGAAAACTACATGAAAAATATACGCGTTAGAGAATTATATTTCTACAGTAGTATTACATTCATATATAACCTTAATATACTTTATGTTCAATATACTTTTTATAATAATTAATTAACTTTTTAATTCTGAAGCCCATTTCGGAAAGCTGGAAAATTTTACGAGAAAATATATGTATTAGAGAACTGTATTTTTATAGTAGCATTACATGCGTATATAGTGTTTATATGTTTCATTTTATATATACTTTATATAATAATTATTAATTTTTAATTCAAAGGTCCAGTTCGGGAAGTTAGAAAACTACATTAAACACATACGAATTAGAGAATTATATTTTTTAGTAGTATTACATATATACATGGCTTTATATATATTTCCTTTTATATATTACTTTTATAATAATTGATTAATTTTTTATTTTATGGATTTATATTTATCAAACACTTGCAACTATATCTTAATATGGTTGAAAACGTTACTGCCCCCTAAGCACGCCTACGTTACCGCCTATCGTCTTATACTTCTTTTTCTTTCTTTCATTTTAATTTTAATATGTATAAAAGTGTGTTTTTGTGTGTCAATGACAACGAAATTATCATGTTACTAACAGTTATTCATAAGAGTTAAAATCAAGATAATATTACATACCAAAGTATCAAAGTGAGGCACAAAAAGGTGAGCCACTTCACCCCAAAACATGCAGGATGCTAGCCCTAGACCCCTGGAAAATTAAAAAGGTTTAATGTCATACCGGGAAATCACATAACTCTATTATCAAAGTAACAGTGAAGAAACGATTTTTTAAATTCTAATAAACTTTCACTATGGATTAGAAATCAAAACACTTCAGTTTAAATTTCGATTCAGATTTCATCTATTAAGAACTGTCATTTTTCATTTCATAAAATTTTCAGATTCAATTCTCTTTTTTAACATTTCAGGTTTTTTTAAAATTTTTCGCTGATTTTACTTTGATTTTAAGTTTGGATTATGATAAATTATAGATGCAAAACACTATGTATCTCCACTTATCAAATTAAAGGGAAAAAAAGGCAAAGAGTTAAAGCCAGAAGTGCAGTTGTTATAAATAAAACATTTAGTTAGAAATTTAAAATATATTTCAAATATTTTTTTGAATTTCTTCCTATTTTTGCATCTTATATATACGTATTTTTACTGTATCCCCTTTTTGTAACATGATTTCCTCTTTGTCCATTGCTTAGGGGGCTTCTGTCCACAAAATGTCTGCGTTCGAAGTAAAGAAAAATATATTTTCAATATTAAAAATTTTAATCTGACTCTAAAAATAAAATGTTAATCATGCCTCAAAAATAGAATTCTAAATATCCGGATTAACTAGGCTTATAGCACTTGTGGGTAATCGAGAACCCGAGGTAATAAGACTATTCTTTAAGCCTTTTACATGTATTTACTATAGCGTGGTTTAATTTTATTCTTCTTTATCGTATTTAATCTAAAAACATTATACTGCTAGAAAAAGTTAAGGCATTTTCAAGCATAAAATACACCTTTCCCCACAACATTAACACAACTCATCATAATTTAAACAACATTATACTGCTAAAAACATTATACTGCTAAACTAAAAACATTATACTGTAAAAAAGTTAAAGCATTTTCATTTCGGTGAAACGAAGCATAAAATATACCTTTCCCCACAACATTAAAGCAACTCCTTATACTTTAACTAAAAAAAAAATAATTGAATCAATTTTTTTATTTACGCAGGCCCTGAAACTAAGCACATAAACTTGTTTTTATTTTTTCGGAGCTAATTAAACGCAGGAACTACTTTTTATTTAAGTTTTAGATTTTAAGATAAAAATTCTTGTCATAGAGAGGAAATTTATATAGTGTCCTCTTGTATGCTTTTGGAAAAAAGAATTTGTTGGCTAAGCAATGAATTACAGAGTTAAAAACGAAAGTAGTATTATATAAAATACAAAATTGTTTCTACTATTTGCTACATTTTGTCGAAGTCTGTAGGCCATACATGTTCACCTGAATAAATTAATAACTTCTTAAAAATATGCCAACTCCTATTATCACTTTTATATTATTTAAATACATTACGTTATTTAAATCCAAAAACGAATTTAAATCAAGCAAACGATTCAGCAATAATCTTTATTTTACTTACCCTAGGGGGAAAACAAAAAGAATCAGAAGATTTATTTTTTGAACAGGGAGTTATCTTTTTATATTAAATCTTTCTATAGTTTTATATTTATGTCAACTCTTCCAGAAACGCGAACCGAGTTTAAAAAGCGAGCGAGAACGTAAGTTTAGTAAGAGCATAACGTAAGTTAGTTGAGAACTTTAGCCTGGAGTTCTGTTGTTGTTATGACTTATCTCACATTAACATCAGAGCAAGCCCACGAAATTCCTCATGGTGAAGAGTGCAAGATTGCGCCTGTCGTTGGCTAGAGCCCTGAGCACCATACGACAGTACGACTTTGCTCAGCTCCGCCCCCAATTTTGATGGACAGCCCACCGAGATGGCGGTACCGAGGGTCTCCCATACCTTCTTCCCCTACCATCGACCTCTTGAGAGGACTTTCGGCTGACTGCCTATTTAAAGTGAACTCCATTCTGTGCAGTTACTATACAAACATCCGTACCTTCTCCGGGATTCGAACCCCGGCCCTTCCGTACGGCAGTCAGCGTCCCTATCCTGGTTCGGCGGCAGGAGTCCTGTAACTCTCAGATTCTATGTGTTAGACTGCTTTGCTAATTATCTGCGAATTTGTCTTCTGCTCATAATTAGGAAAAAAGGAATTCTGATAATAGTTATTATCCTCTAATTTAGCAAAGCTTTTGGTCTGTAATTTAATACTTGTCTTGTAAATAATTATTACATTCTCTGCTCACAAGGAATGATTGTTAAGTTTCTGTTCGTGTTTTAGTTTCTATTTGTGTTTGTGTTTTAATTGTTAAGTTTCTATTTGTGTTTTAAGTCGAAGGAAAAATGTATGTTTTTGCTGTTTTTTAAGATTTATTGTAATCGCTTTCATTCGATTCTAAATAAAAGATAGATCGAAAAATTCTCTGGCTGTTCAGCTAGGTTAAGCCAGGATTTAGAGAAAGAGTAGTTAGGATTCATCTATAAAGAACAAGCGATTTTGATAGGTAGAATTTCCGGGTAACTGCAGTCCATAAATTTCTGTTGGATTTAAATTAATATTTTGAACTATTTATTTCGATTGTAAAAATAAATCTTGAAATAAATTGCATTAAATATCTGTCCAGCGTATACTACTTAATTTACAGACGTATTCATATTTGAATTTCCCTGCTTTGCACCAAGTAATTGCCATTATTATTATTATTATTATTATTATTATTATTATTATTATTATTATTATTATTATAAGCCAAAAGAGCGATTGGTCTCGAAAAATGATTTTCCGTTGTTTCAGTTTTCATTCTAGTCCGTTCCCATTCGGAAAAGCGTACGATATTATTTTTTCATATTTAATCTGTATGTTATTCATTAACAAACTGAACTACTTAAAAACAAAGGTACGTATCTAAAAGTATAAGTTTTTATTTTTTTAATCTGATTGATTTAAATGCCTTTGCTTCACTTATGTGTCCAGTTAAAAGCATTAAATATTTGTATGGAATTACGTGGTGCATTGTTACGTGTGTGCGGGTTTGTAATGGATTAGATGCACACACAACCGATGACAACTTGATGAAATTTATTTTTCCAAAACAAACACTTAATAATTTCCCCAAAATACTCGCACATCCCGGCAAGGGCATTGCTCATTTTTTCAGATCTCCTGTTTAAAAAAATACCTCATGTCTCTACAGTTGCGCACGAACTAAAAAAGGTGGTGGATAATGATTCTCCACCACCAGAATTTGGCGATTGGGTCCCTTAATCCCCAGTCGCCCTTTAAAAGGGGAAGTCTCAGCCTTCTTCTTCTTCTTCAAGGCGCCTAGCGTTAGTTTTCTGTCTAAAATTTTACGCTGAGGTCTGTTAAGTAATATTAATTTCCTATTTTTCATAAATCTACTTGTAGAATTAAGGAGAAAAAAATTGAATTATCATTCTCAAAGATTTTGAGGACGACATTTCAGTGTTTTGAAGAATAACAATTCAGTTTTTGATTTCCTTTATAATATCCGAAGTTCATTAACTAAAAAAGAAACTTTCTTTTCATCTGATGTCACATTAAGTCTTTCTATTCTATATATTGGAAAGGCAGAGCGAAAAACATTGTGAAAAGCCTTCAGTCACAGTGTAAGGTAATTCTATTAGGCTACTCAGTTAGCCATTTCGTTTGCTTTCGTATCGTTCTACCTTTCGTTTAAGTCCGCTTCCTCTTCGAGTTAAGAAACGTATGCTTGATTGAGTGACTTGATTGGGATTCTCTGCGACTTTAGTATTTGAGCTAGACGACACGGTGACTGATTGTGAGAAATTTGTCTCAAGTGCTCTGAGAAACTAGAATTCTAGACGAAAGAGAGTGAAATATCCCAGAGGCGAGTGAACTTATTTTAAGGGTTTAAGGGTAGGAGTACTTCATTTTACGAAATAAAGTAAGTTATTTTCTGAAGTAAATTGGAAGAATAGCTCTCTGCTGAAGAAGGGAGATTCGGATCCGAAAGAAAACTTGTGACATTTGCTTTCGAAATACGTTGAGGGCAAGGCAAAATAAAGACTGACGTGACCCTGAATGAATAAGACTATGCTCATTAGGTATAAAATCAAATGGGTATTTTATTTTTCTGTTAATTGTTCTTTTAATCTTGATATGAAACTGAGCAAATGATTACTGATTAAATGCGTAAAATAGTAGCTGGAGTAGTAGAAAATTATTATTTTATTAGTCCAAAAGAGCATTAGCCCAAATGGGCTATTTAGTCTCGAAATGGAATTTTGTGTCATCCACTCTAAACGGCGAATGACTTTTCAAATTGTTGCCACCAAATACTAACTCACTGCATTGTCTTTAAAGAAGTTAAAAAAGTGATGAAATATTTGCATGAATGTATGCATGTTTTTTTATATATGAATGTTTATAATATGTATGTTTGAATACATATTATAAGCATTCATACACAGAAAAACATATGTTAAACATTTTTTATAATATGTATGTTTGAATGTATGTATTTACATGAATGTATGTTTTTGTGGAAAAACAACGATATTTAGGGCCAACAAATTTTGAATAACGTAGTCCTCCACCTGAGCGTGGGCACCTGTAAGCCCGAATTTTTAATTTCAAATTTCATATTTCATATTTTGTAAACCTTTAATAAATTTTTGATTAACAAACTCAATGATTTGAAAGCGGGCAGTGTCTACACTGTACGGCATAAAATATTTTTATCTCCAGCGCGAGAGACTGTGCCGGAAACTCTAAAAATATGCTATTTTAAATATTTTGTGATTTTGCTGTTGAATCGAATTTTATGTGGGCGTATGTGCGGAGAACATGACATTTAATAAATAAAGTTAACACACAAAAGGTTAATAATAAAAAGACCAAAAAAAGTTTTGCAAGCTGTCTTGCTAAGAAAACTGAACATTGATATGATGAACTGAGAAAAGACTGAAATTTTTGTAATTTCCCTGTTGAATTGCATATAGTGTAAGTGCTATGATGCTTAATAATAAAGCTAAATAGACAAAAAAAAATGGAATAGCAGTGAGTGCAATAGCAGACTGGTAGCCTGTGAACTCAGCGAGAGCATAAAAAACCTCAACCAATCCTTTTGGGCGATCATTAAAATCTGAACTCTTTCAGATTTTTTATTTTAAAATTATTTTATGTTTCATATTTTGTAAAAATTTAATGAATTTTTGGTTAACGAACGCAACGATTTGAAAGTGAGCAGTGGCAACAGTGTACGGAATAAAAGATGTTTGTCTCCAGCGCGCTAATCTGTGAGTCTGAAATGCTGAAAATATGCTGTTTTGAAATATTTTGCGATTTTTCTGTTGAATCGAATTTTATGTGGCTTAAGTTTGAAGATCGTGATATTTAATGAAATAAAGTTAACAAACAAACTATTAATAATAAAAAGAAAAAAAAAAGTTTTTCAAGTTGTGTTATCCGTTTCTCTCTTCAAAAATCCGAATAGTCTATACATAGTTAGTTGTTACTTCCCAAAAGTTGTCAGTTATTGTCTACTTGTTTATGTATTCAGTTAGAACTTCAAGTTCTACACAGGCCATAATTCTACCTTTTTAGAGCTAGTTGGTTTGGTTTGGTTTATTTAATTACTGCAATTACTCAAGAGCTATCTGTCTAAGAGAAGGGATGCCTTCGTGGCAGACTATCTAAGGGAAGCTAATTCGTATACATGTTACACATGGGGAAAACCACGAAAGCGTCCATGCAGCCCGTTCGCGGGTTTCGAAACTCGGACTAAATTATCAGTGATCAGCAACTTTACCGCTCGGTCGCTGGTGGGTTTTTAAAGCTGAAAAGTAAGCGAAATTAAATAACCAAGGACTTACAAGGGATACTTCGTCATCACCGATTTCACTCAAATTTGTAGGGCATACAGGGCTTGGCTAGAAATGAAAGTACCCGAAGTGGGAACTCTAGATGGATAAGCGTTTAGAAAATAAAAAAATTCTGACGCTGCTCTCGCACCGTATAAGCCATTTACGTTAGGGTATTTGACAAGCAGCTGTTGGCGCGGCGATAAGAGCTTGGAGTAGTAATGCGATGATCGTCGGTTTGACTCCCCGTGTAGAGACTTTTTTTTTCCCCTTTTTCTCAATTTTTATATTATTTTTTTTTCCAATTAAGCAAAGAGGTGAATGTTTTATTTTATTTATTTATTTATACTCAAAAGGCATAGAAAAGGTAAAAATTTCGGACTTTTCAACAAGGGATTGTAATTAAAGAGCGTACGAAAAGACTTTGTACATGAAAATTCAAAACTTTATTTGTCGACATTCGATGATTACATGTGTCCGAATGATATCTATTGTAAAAACAGGGAAAACAATATTTATTTCTGCATCTAGCACACGTTATAAAGCCGCATTTTTACAATAACATCGTTGTTTCAACATCTCTATAGAAAAACATACTTGATTGACGTTCATAATGCATTCTCTCTCATCGCAAAGTTAAGAAGCGAACCACGCGTAACGTAACATGTTACCGAAAATATTGGGGCGGATAATGGATGGTGAACAATAGAATGTATTTGTATGCAGTCTACTCGGGAAGTTATTTCTTTTTCTTGCTCGATGAGATAACAATTTTCTATTTTTTAATAAAGTTCTTTACCTGACGATAAAAATATACATCGCAGGGTTGCACCAGTGGGGTACATTTAGGGGGAATTACTTGATGCTACATGTTGGCAATCCTTCTTCATCTTGTAAGAGTTCGTCGTATGATTCCGGATTTGTTTGTTCTCCCCACGAGTCAACCAATAGAAGAAATTTGTTCTTTTGTACAAGTTAAGTCTCTTAACGTACGTACAAGGATCCAAATATCATCCCGACACGTGTAATCGTCGAATGTCGACAAATAAAGTTTTGAATTTTCATGTGCAAAGTCTTTTCGTACGCTCTTTAATTACAATCCCTTGTTGAAAAGTCCGACATTTTTACCTTTTCTATGCCTTTTGAGTATAAATAAATAAATAAAATAAAATATTCACCTCTTTGCTTAGTTGGAAAAAGAATAATATAAAAATTGAGAAAACGAAAAAAAAAGTCTCCACACAACGAATCGAACCCACGAGCATCACATTATTACTCCGAGCTCTTATCGCCGCGCCAACCGCTGCTTGGTAAACGCCCTAACGTAAATGGCTTATACGGTGCGAGAGCAGCGTCAAAATTTTTATTTTCTAAACGCTTGGCCATCTGGAGTTCCTACTTCGGGTACACATTTCTAGCCAAGCCCTGCATGCCCTACAAATTTGAGCGAAATCGGTGATGAAGAATAGGGAATGCCCCCTTGTTAGTCAAAAATTTTTAGATCTTACTAGTTTAGCATATTTTTAATTTTTTTCCTCTCCCATGTCGACTTTTAGCTGTTTATAGGCACTGACTACTGCTAAGCCGGAAGCGGTGGTCTCTTTATTATGGAGGCACCTGTTATGTGAACCACGGTTGCTTTCTGTGAAGGGAAGGACAAATTACATCCATGTCTTCTCCTTGAATCGAACCTGTGTCCTACGGCACGGCAGTCAAAGTCACTGACCAATTTGCCTACTGAGTGGCTAGTTCAGTATGGTAAAATACTGTAAACTTAGACTTCTAAATTTTCCTTCTTATCATCTTAGAAAAATTAAATTTCATAAAATTGTTCTCATTAATTATACATAATCTAAAGATCCTAGTTGGATAGAACTTACCTGACACCAGTCGGAAAAGTCTTGATAGCATGCATGTACAAGGTAAGGAACGAAGCGTTTGCTATGGATTTGCCTAAGAGTGCAAAAACAGGAGCAAAGTGGTGAAGACCTCTCTCAGTTACAACTGCAAAAGATAAAATACGGCGATGAGCAAATTAACCGAAGTTTGCTTACTGAAGGATCTTACTGAAAAATACTATCAATTACAATCCAGTCTACAGAGATAGCCTCAATTTAAGAAGTGTTTTCACTAGGACAGCCTGAAATGTATCAAATTAATGAAAATTTATATTATATTAAAATTGTTATACATATTCTCTGTATATGTGTTTAAAATAGTTGAATAAAGGGTATGTATAAATAAACATTTAACAATTAGTAACAAAGACCTTTATTAAAATTGATTAATTTTAGACGATTTAACAATATTTCTGATTAATCCTTTGAAAATCTTCAAATCGATCTTTGACTGCATTCTCTTCCTGTGGAACGGTGTTTGCTACACCAGGGCACCTGAGCCTAGGCTCTACCCCTTGTAGAATACGTTAGTAGCTTCGAAAATTGATATATAATTAACATATCAATTAAGGATGTAATTTTTTTTGTTATATATTAAGAGTGAAAGCTTAAATTAATATGCTCAATTGCAAATTGAAAACTAACACATATGAGCGAAAGATGAACTAGGAAGTTAATGAGCTGTTAATTAGGTTAGGCCCAGAGTCTGTCAGTATCATACGGTAAGATAGTGCAAATACTAGTAGCTCGAATCCATGTTAACAAGTAATATGAAACGATTACACAAAACAAATGCATGATAGAAAATGATAATTAACTTCACATATATACATACACAAATACAGACATATAACGCAGGGATACAGTAAAATGATGGTTCATAGCAACTAGAGAGGTATGAAGGAAAAAGGTGAGGTTTACATAATCCATGTATTTAACTGGGCCAGGGGCCTGTCCATATTGTTTAAATCATTATAATCATAGTTACGAATTTTTATACTGGAGTTGTCGATAATGACTGCATTTGTTTTACTGTATTGAAATAAAAACTGCGCGCGCATGAAATAATGAAAGAGGGATAATTCGCTTAAAGTCGTTTAAATAAGATTTAAACGTAATAAGATAGTATGTGGGGTTTTACTTGATCTGGAACTGGAACATCGTTGTGTCTGAAGAAACTACAAGCCCTGAGGTTTTAAATAATCTTATTTAAGTAACCTTTCTTCTGCTAACAATGTCAGCCACAACTCGTGATAATGCAACTAAACAGAACAGTCAGATTTAAGTTATACGTGTACTTGTAGTCAAAGACATCAGAATTTAAATTTTACTCGAAGTTGCTTAGTTAATTCTACCAGAGCGTGAAAATCACAGCGTCGGCAGCGATAAAACGTAAATCGAATAATTGTAATTATTTTGAGCTGACAGGAACTAAAGGTAGTGTGCGCCTGAAATCAGAAACACACTCCGTCTTAAATTACAAAAACCTCAGTTTAAAAACTGGTTATATCTTCTGTATTCTAGTGAGGATAAGGGAAAGAAAGAATTATAGTAAAGGCGGAAATTATAAATAACTGGTTAATTTAAAAAATGACCTTATAAGTAATAATAATAATTTAAGCTGACATTACAAGGTCAGCTTAAACAAGATGGCCTTGTAATGCCATTAACCTTGTAAGGTCATTAAGCGTTATTGTCATTAACATTGTAATGCCATTTTAAGATAAGGTCGTTACATTTACCAGCCCTGTAGAATGGTTGAAAATAGGCATGAGGATATATACAAAACTTAGGAATTTCAAAGATTCTAAAAGCTCTCCACATTTCATCCTGAATTATTTTCGAAGATTGCAGTTCATTTGAAGGCTTACGTAGCTCTTTGACAAGGATGGTCGCATCAGATTTATGCTGCTGTCTTCATTTACGTTTGTTTCAGAGAACTGCGAAGAAAACTAAGAAGTTAATATTACATGATCTACTAATGGAACATTGGGAAAGGCATCATTTCCCTTTAATAAAACTTGATAAAGTGCTTGGTCCTATTTTTACAGGTTCACCATTATGATCAGTGTAATTAATATAATTAAAAATATACACAAGTGTAATCGAGAGAATTTATGCATCATATAGGATATTTCCAAAAAGAGTGAAAAATTTTAGTTTTTTGCAAAACAAGTATTTCTTTCAATAAAAATAGTAATAAAAAAAGATTTATATACTTAATAAAGTTTGTAACATCAGAATCCATACCCCTTGGTGTTGCAAATACTGGCTCAGTATTATACTGGGACAGTAGAGACTCTAAGGATATAAATGGAATAATATATATGGATGCGGTTAATACTGTTCAAAAGGGCAGCCTAAACTGTCCCGGAAGGTAGTGGCGCAAGCCATCCGAGCGGAGAGCGCGTAGGCTGACTTCTTAATTAGCTGTCTCATCCTTTGTGATTTCGTATCTTCGGGAATGGCGACTCTGAGAAGACAGTTCAGAATGGCAGATAAGCGAGAGTTCAAACTGAAAATGTCCGTCGTCCGTGGAACGGGTTCCCATGGGCGTTGTGGCAAGTGAGACGATTGTTACTCTTTCTGGGTGCTTTTGACGTGCTAAAAATCACCTCCGGTCTAATACGGAGATCAGGGATTAGTCCGTGTGAAGCATTTTAGTATGGCGGAACACGTGTGATCAAACCTGATTTGACATCAGAATTCATGTTTGCACTTCATGTGAGTTAACACACATCGTAGTGAAAACTTGTTTCGTGCCAAGCACATTCGAACGACGTAACACTTACAGACTGTAAGAGTTAGATGAATAGTGGTGATAAAGAGCAGCTATCTCTAAATTTCGCTAATCTCTAATTTGGTATCTTCGACAAAATCTACATTAGTATCTTTGAGGAATCTGTAGCGAAAGACATCAGTATGAGTTAGGACTGAAGCTTGAGAGATTTATACCGCAACACAAAGTATTGCTCATTTTGACCAACGAACGTTGAGAAATAATTATGTTCAAAAACTGGATGATAGTGGTTCTAGATGAATAGTGGGTGGTTCTAGATGAATATTCTAGTGGTGGTTCTAGATGTGATTTTAGATGTGGGTCTATGATTCATTTCGACCAACTAACGTTGAGAAATAATTATGTTCAAAAGCATATTGAACTGGTAACTTATTGTATGAATACAGCAGAATTCTAATTATTCTAATTGAAGATACAGCCCTTCGGATATTAGGAAAATTCAAATAATTTAGCTTCGTTCAATTTAACTCTTCTGTGCAACAAATTATGCATTTACGATTAAGAAATGAAGAAATTTTATTTTTTCATTTATCAAATTTTACTTCAACAAAGATCACTTAAATACAGAAATGAATTTTTACTTAGTCTTAAAACTAAAGCCATATTATCATTTCCATTTTCACTTTAAAAAATTACGCTGAGAAATCATTTTTTGTTTGACTACATTGAAACTTGTTATTATATTCCAAATCCGTTATCAAGTCATTCCGATAATAGCTCCCTCTGCTTATTAGGTTGGATTTTGTGGTCCCGACGAACGTCTGTTTAATTTCCATATAATGTACTATATTGGTTATTAAGACACTTTTCATATGCTACAGGCCACATTCAGACACTTGTGTGAACAAAATGATTCGTTAAAAAAGAAAAGCAGATTCCTATATCATCCTAAATTCTTTTCCAAGGCTGAAACATTAATCCTACCACTATTAGAATGCCATCAAATCGGTCGTGATTTCTCAGCCAAAAAGGAAAACAAACGTGAACTAGTCATTTCCTTAAGAAGGCAGGTATACGTGCATTCCGTTTTCCGTTGCAGATTTTATTATAACTCGATCACTTACTATCCAAGAAGAGGAAGAATTATTTTTTAGAATTTACCAAACACTCAGTTTATTTCCGGAAAGAAAGTTTACGTAATTAAGAGTTCGTTCCTTTTGTATTTCATCCTGCGTTCTAGGTTTTTACGCAGACGATGGAATGAAATTAATCATCTGATATTTTATGTCCTGTTGGTACCACATTCCTTACGTGCGTGTAAAACAGCTTTCACAATATATCTAAAGATATAAGAATTGTTCAATTTCTTAAATTAACTGTTGATGGATTTCAAAGTAATTTTCCTACAGAAAATATTTTTACTTTTGTTCAAATACACATGCATTCTTTTATTTTTTGCTTATTATACGTTTTTTTCCCCGCTCCGTAAGGACTTTGTTTCAAATGGTATATATTTTCTAAACAATTTATATTTAATTTGAGAATTTTGAAAAGAATATAAGAATTTTAATTTGTGCGAATTTTAAAATGATTTCGTTTCCTTTGAGTTAAGGTGGATAGTAGCCAAAGACCTTTCTTTTATCTCTTATACAACGATTTGCATGTATTATGATTTCTACTACTTTCAGAGTCAAACTTGAAAAACAGGTACACTGCGAGGAAAAAAAAAAAAAAAAAAAAACAGTTCTATATCTCCCGTTCTACTGGCCCGATTGCCGAAATTCAAACTGCGTTTTTCATGTCTCGAAAGTGCGACTTAAGATATATATTAAATTTATTTATAGCATCATTCTAACATAGATATTTTGACACAAAACCGGGCTTTTTCTGAAAGAACATAGCAATTTTTTCCATATTTCGATTCTATGACTCAAATTATGCCTAAGTATTAAATTTTGTGAAATTTAGTGCGAAATTTACGGAGAAATTCATAAATTTAACTTGGTGAATTCTTTTCAGTTTGAGCCAAGAATAATTCACTTGGCGAACTTTTTAATATGTGGCAACCTATTTTCCTTCCCTTTCATTGTGCAGCGGGGGGGGGGGAAGTCACATCGTTCCTGCTTTTTTACATTGCGGATAAGAGGAAAAAGTGTCACATCGTTCTACTTTCAAATAATTTTGACAAAGTGCGTAAACCACATTTCCGTTATTATCACTTTCAACAAATATGGAAATTTCAAAATGCGCCAATATATAAATTCAGGTATATCTTCTGAAATTTTGAATAAACAGCTCTAATTTTTTGCAGGTATGCTTAGAAATAAATCTACTTTAACATGATTGTAAAAATTGTATAGGTTATATTTCAAAATTCTTTCTGAAAAATTTATAAAAATTATTTCAAAATACAAATTTAAAAAATAAATCATAAAAAATGGGCGAATTTTGTTTGGAATGAACCTAAATTTTGAACTGTGTAAGAAAGAATCAAATAAGTTTCATAAAAAAAGAAATATTATTAAATATATATCAAATTCCATTAACATTGAGGAGCTAAAATTTTGAGAGCTAATTTTTGAAAAATTACTCGTGCGATTTTTACAAAACTTGGCAGTTTGGCATAATTTGTGTCGTAGAATCGAAATATGAAAAAAATTGGTATGTTATTTCAGAAAAAGTCCCATTTTTGTGTCAAAATACCTATATTAGAACAAAGCTATATATAAATCTAATATATATCCCAAGTCGCGCTTCTGAGACATGGAAAACGCAATTTGAATTTCGTCAATTGGGCCAGTAGAACGGGAGATATGAAACTGTCCTTTTTTTTGGCGGAGAAAATGCCTTACCTACTTCCCCTTTTAAAGAGTGACTGGAGATTAGAGGATCCAGTCGCCAAATCCTAGATGTGGCGAATTATCTATCGTCCACCACCTTTTAGTTCAGGCGGCACTTGTAGAGTCAATAGTTTTTTTTTTTTTTTTCTGAAGCAGAGATGTGAAAAATGCTCAGTGCTCTCACCAGGACTCGAACCCTGGACCTCTCGAAAACGCGTCGAGCATGCTCCAGTTACAACAAGAAGGTATGCGGAAAAGAGGGAGAAAATACCTTATGAAGTTTTACTTCAAAAATAGGCCTTTTGTTTTAATCATGTACCTAGGCATTAGCATGACATTTTGGAGAACTACTAATAAATTCTACTAATTCGGAGAGTGCAGGGCAAGCTCAGGAACCGCCCCGGATGGGTAAAGCTCTAGCTACACTATTATTCCCTCCTAAATTATCTTTTTAATATACTTTGGACGGTTATTATTATTTAAATTAACCAGTTTTTTATGATTTGGATCTTTACTGTAACTTATCCTTTTCGTTCGTCCTCAGTGTGTAGTTATTAGGCTATTTAGCAGCGGGAGAGATAAAAAATGAGCAATGCCCTTACCGGGACTCGAACCCCGGACGTCTCGAATACGCGCCGAACGTGCTGACCACTACACCATGAAGGTATGCGAAGAAGGCGGGAGAAATACCTTATATACTCTCCCTTTTAAAGGCGACTGGGGATTAGGGCATCCAATCGCCAAATCCTGGTGGGGGAGAATCATCATCCACCCCCTTTTTTTCTAGTTCGGGCGCCACTTGTAGACTTATTAGGTATTTTTAAAGCAGGAAGCTGAAGAAATGAACAATGCCCTCATCAGGACTTGAACCACGGACCTCTCGATTATGCGCCGAGCGTGCTGACCACTACATCACGAAGGCATGCTAAGAAGGCGGGAGAAATACCTTATAAGTGTAAATTAGGGTAGATTGTATTTAAACTGAGTTTTTCGATTGTAAGACAGAGCCCTTGCTTTACTGAGGATACGCATGTTCTTGCTGCCAGCTACGCTGATGATACAGCGTTAGCCGTTAAATCTCTAAACCCGGAGTATGCATTATCAAGACTTCAGGCCAAAATCCCTGCTATTGAGGGGTGGTGCAGTCGCTGGAAAACGTGTATTCAGCCAGAAAAATCTAAGCTTCTTCTCATTCGTAGTCGCAAACGGAGGAAACGTGTGAGAACCGAGGTTAAACTTTTTGGCAAAATCATCCCTACAGTCGACAAAGCAATTTACCTGGGAGTTACCCTAAACAAGAAATACAACTGGAAAGATCATATGCTCAGAGTAAGCGGAAAAGCTCAAGGAATTATTTTCAGGCTTTTCCCTCTTCTAAAGAATGAGAACCTCTCCCTCCGACTGAAAAAGAGGATTTATGAGCCTGTTATCCGTCCTATTCTTACGTATGCGTCGCCGGCCTGGGCAAACTACAGAGTAAGCTAGATTAAAAAACTCCAAGTGCTTCAAAATAAGGTGCTAAGAATTATCACTAAAGCTCCTTACTATGTTCGGAATAAGACCCTCCACTCCGACTTGAAGATAGATACCATTCAAGAGTACCTCAGCAAAGTAAACAACAACTTTTTTAACAATATTATTGATGTGAATCCTGCTAATTTTACGGACATTCTTAATTATGAAATCCTAGCTGAAGATAAAACCCTCCGTCCCTTCGCCGCCCATCTCTTAAACTCGAATCTTGTTAACCAGTAGCTATACAGGAGCAAGGCGCTTCTTATTCTATTTCTCCAACTCATTTCTATCTCCACGTGAGAAAGTCTACTTCAGGAACTTACTTCGTCAGGCCCAATACAGGGATTACATTAGGAACTGGCAAGAGCAGGTTTTTGCTTTCCTGCTGAAAGCCAGTATATACCAAAGTTCCAAAGTTCCAAAATGTAAGACAGAGCGCGTTTCTGTCTTGCGTGGGCACGTTACGTTAGTCCTGCCAGCTCCGATAAGTAGTAATTATTCGGCTTTGCGTTATCGCTGCCGACATTTGAATTAGGTACCTCGATTAGAATTGCTAAGCCATCTTAATTGCTTAAATTATTTTGCAGTTAGTAAGTGATGGAGTGGTTGTGATAATTCTGCAATAAGTGATGACTGAGAAGCAGCAGGAGAAACTATTTACATCAAACAATTAGCAGATTGGTAACTCAACAAACATGAAACAGTAAATGACAGAAACTTACATCGGAATCTCATTTGCACTATTTGGTGGTTGACAATGGCAGCGAACATGCAGCAAATGCCAGAGATGGACAGCGATGTGCCTTGAGTTAATTTCAAACCAACGCTGTTGAAAGAAGCAAAATTTAAATGTACAATAGATTTAATGAATTATAGGCGAATTCATAAAAGAAAAATGCATTTGACAATACATTCATGTCTGTTTTTACTAATAGTGATATTTAAAAAAAAATTGCTATTTTTATTAGCCAAATATGTTTTCTTGCTTCTGAATACTAATACTAAATTTTTAATGAAACTTAATACTGACAGGTACACACAATGTCCATAAAAGTCCTTACGTGGCCATTTTTTATCTTAGCCATTGGTTGTACAGATACGTTTCCATTTCCAATTATAAAAATGTTTTCAATAAGATAAGTACACAGGTATTGGCATTTCTATATTTAAAAAAAAATCGATTTGTAAAAATTTAAAATTTTCACTTCTTATACGGTTCCTTAGTTCATATAGTTATATTTAAGAAAAGTTTATACTCTGTGTAAAATGTTTATATCAAATGCAAAAATTTATAAATTAGAGAAAAAACTCTAGTCTGTTACTTACGGGCTTATCAAGGCCGTTGCCATCCCCCCATCGACAATCGTAAGTTACGTCACCCTAATTGCACAACATTTATTTTTCCCACCTCATCTGAGACCCTAGTTTGAGTCAGCTTTCATTCAGGTGACTGCTGAAAACATCGCAATCGAAAACATAAAGTACCTACAAATCATCGCATAGGAGACCTATGTTTTTCAGATTTTAAAGGTTGAAAATATATATTCGCAAAATGATTTACGAGCGTAAAAAGGAAGGAGAACATTTTTACCTCTATATTTCATATTTTTGGATTAGTTAATAACTTTTGTAAAAAAATAATAATTTGAAAGTTTGATAACTAATTAAACAATTTTAATATAGGCAATCAATGCAGTCATTCATCTTCTCTTTTCTAATCTTTTTTAGGACATATTTTTTATAAAAACTGCCAGTAAAACTTTATAAAAGAAATAAATTAAAAAGTGAACCTTTAAATGTTAAGTACATAAATTTAAAATTATGTTAACTGCTATGCGTAACATTTAATTTTCTACTCATTTTCAGTTTTTGAATGCTTAAGTGTCCTTCTTGCTTTTTTAATAAAAAATTTGTTAATTAACTCAAGAATATGAAATATAGAGGTAAAATTATTCTTTTTTCCTTCTTGAGCTCGCAAATCATTATACGAATATGAATTTACAACTTTGAAAGTTTGAAAAATACATGTTTGCGATGATTTTACTTGCTTTTTTTTTACCACGGTATTATCTACAGCGATGTTTTTGAACTGCTTTATTTTGAATGACGATGTGCTATTAACACGACGTTTTTGCATTACTTTCTTTCCTCTCACATTGTTTTTACGAAGACGTTTCCCCCTTGCTTTGTTTTCTCCGCGACGTTTTCGCCTGTAATCTTCTTTCACTCTTATTTTATGAAGCGAAATACAAAAAATACAAAAGGAAATGGGGAAGAAAATTAAGGGACTCGATCTTTTTTCTGAGGTTATTGTTCTCATGGTTAAGACTCAAATCATGCTGCAAAAAATAACCTTGAAGTTGCTATTTTACAGCAAGAGATTATAAGAAATCGCAAAGAAATGTCATGGAATAAAATTAAATGGAGAAAATAATGTCTCGAGTCATCCTAATTTAGTTTCAACTGCTCCCTCAGGAAGTACGAGAAGTTTTCCTACCTAAGCCTAAAAAAATTGTGAAGATTCCAAACTTTAAAACTAAATATCTTCATTAACTTCTGTCGCACAAGAGCCAAACATTTTGCGTTTTATTTTTTAGAATGAGTTTTATTAAATATAACTAGTATATGGATCGATCGGAAGCCAATTAAAAAAACTGAATATCCTCCTTTATTCCCCTTTTTTCAAAGCTAAAAATATCATAACAGGAATGTTTCAATCTTTTAAAACTTCTCTGTAACTGGTTGCGTACGTGTACGACCAACGGTTGCGCAAGTAAAAGCCGTATGAAGATTTTTATGGACACGATAAATAAAAATTTTTCTATGAAAGCATTGAAATAAGCAATTATAAAGAAAATACGACATGAGAATAGAAGTGACTAATAAGCTAGCGAATTTTTATTGCCTGTGGTAATAAAATTTATTTTAATAAGGTCTACAATTATTTCAAATTATTGTATATTTTACTTACCAATAAAAATGTTTTATTACAATAAAAGTAATACAAAATGTAAAGCAATAATACAAAAAATGTAAAGCAGTTACTACAATTATAATGGCATTTTCGTACCTGGTTGAAGCTAGATGAATTAAAATAACAAATGATAACTCCATAACACCATGGACAAAGAGTCGAGAGTACGGATTATCTTTCAGAGCAGGTATTTCTTCAGCTGTGCATTTTGACACGAGAGACACAACAAACCTAAGGGAATTAACATGAACGTGAAAATATTTATAATTACTTGAGTAAACATTGACATTTATCAATACCTTTGCTCGAGATTTTATGAGAAAATAAACTAGGTGACAGTCAGTAGTATTTTTTTTTATCTCAGCTTGTTTTGGATGCAAGATTAACAGTATCATAATTTTCTTAACTATGTAGCTTTCTAAGAGTGGTTTTTAAGTAAAATTTATTCGGAAGATGGTTAGTTCAATGGCTAAGAACAAGCTGACTATGCCGAGCAGTTATAATTTCTGATTTTTATAGTATCCTTTAAAATTACAAACAACGTTTAGGAAGTTTGATTTAGGCAGTACTAACTCTATTTGTTCGTTCTGTAGATATTAAAAAATGTAAGAATTATAATATTAGCGTTTTATGTACCATATATATATATTGTTACGAATTTCACATTTATTTGGCTATTTATTTAGAATTGTAATTAAAATTCCTTTTTATTTCCCCGTGCAACGCAGACGATTTTTGAAAAGAAAGCTACGTCGGGGAAAAAAAAAAAAGAACCCGTGCATTTAATGCTTAATAAATAAATATTTCGTAATTACTGTTGCCATCCAGAAAAAGCTAGAAAAATCGAGATTGTTCTATTGATAATTAAAAAGCTTATAAAAGCCGAATTGAAACACCTCATCTCAGTTTTTTAGTTAGGACTTCTTCTCTACATTGCAGGACTTTGGTTTATTGCAACCTTGCGATGCAAACGGCATCTCTTTCATACCGCATATTTGGTTTTATTTTATTTAAGGAAATTGCACGTCAGGGGCTCTATGCAATTCCTCAGTGAGCTGGATAAGTTGCTCATAATTGGCAATATCCCAGCAATAGTTGTCCAGACTAGACTAGACTCATCTCAGTTGTTGTTGTTGTAGTTGTAGCTGTAAAAAGCGAACTGCTGTTTGTTTACTTAATGCTGTTATTGATTGTAGCGATTTCGCTGTGAGGTAGAATTATTTTATCTGTTTTGAACTGAGTTTTTGCTAAACGTTTGAGATATTGTGATATTTTGCGAAGATCTCTGAAGAAATATTTCAGCATTTTGATTTATTTCTTGTGGAAAGAATAAATGTTTGTTAATTTTTTACGGCTTGTGCCTTTAATCCATAACGAACCCGTACGCACGCAACAAGCTTGTTCGTTCTGTAGATATTAAAAAAATGTAAGAATTATAATATTAGCGTTTTATGTACCATATATATATACATATATGTAAGAAAAATAAATAAGTAAAAGATTAAATTAGCAACGAAAATTTCCCTTCTGAATTCTAAAAACAGGCCCACCAGCGGCCGAGCGGTAAAAATCGCTGAACACTGGTAGTTCGGTCCAGGGTTCGAGTCCCGCCGAACGGACTGGCTGCATGGGCGTTTTCGTGGTTTTCTCCATGTGTAACGTGGATACGAGCCAGTTTCCCTTAAAAAGACCTCCACGGGGCATCCCTCCCTTTCCGTGTAGTGCCTTAGGGCGGAGCACGTAATATAAGAAAAAAAAGAATTCTAAAAACAGTAACCTCTCTATGCACTGCGTGATTTCCAGACTAATCCATGTCATATGAATCTTGCATAATTCTGATGATGTAAACGAAACTAAAATTCAAGCAGCCAATGATAATTTTACAGATGTATTAACTATCCAATCAGAACGCGCTCAGAACCAAAATTAACTCAGTCTGAATTAAGATTTCATCCCGAACGTAATGCAATTGCACGCTGTCTTCGGCCTAGCTGGATTGCTGTCTGCTGCTTTCTTCTTTTTGCAAAGTTATCAAAAATGTAAACCTCTTGAATAGGCACAAAGAATGCGCGAAGTTGTTTGTGGCCGCAATATGTTTACTGAAAATAAAATGATGATTTAATCTGCCTCGATTGCCAAATTTCTTATTCAGTGTGAATCGACATCTCAGAATTTTACGACATCAAAATT
>KK117332.1:200746-223868 GCA_000611955.2 Stegodyphus mimosarum
CACACACCCACACACACACACACACACACACACGCACGCACACACACGCACGCACACACGCGCACATATATATATATATACGTCGTATTGAGTTACATCATGCATTTCATACTATAACTCCAAAAGTTACTAGCAGTCGTTTGCATATTGTCTTTAAAATGAATTTTTTTTCATTTGATGAGAAAACTAGGTCTCTTCTCACAATAACATTAGGTCTTTTTACAGTAATTCCACTTAAATACCATATTCCTCCCCCTTTTTTTTGCTACTTTAATCGTCTAAAAATCAAAAGAAAAAAAATCATGCAAATAATTTGATTTCCGAAAGACGCGGTTGCAGTAAGAATATCACAAATAAAAAATAGTGATGAATAGACTACTGGAAATTACCACAATATTATTTCTTTAAAAAAAAACCTACATTCTAAAAAAATATACAGCGATGTTAACATCGCAATATCTAATTAGATAAGTTCATTGCTACTTCTTTGTAACTTGAATCTTGAGTTTTCTTGTTGTTATATCCGCTACTCCTTGGGCCTCAAATCATCCATAAATAATTACAGAAGGATAATGTACAGCTGACTCAGAAAAATCGTCAGTTCGTGTTTGCTCTGGTATGATGATCGTTTTTCGTATTGCGCTGGCATAAAGTTAACTAATTAGGAAGGAAAAGTTTGGCGTGACCATCGCAAGTAGTTTCCGAGCGTTTGTCATTGTTAGTAAGATGAAAACAGTCACTATGTAGGCGAATCCATTTTAAAATTTAGGGGATCTCGTTACCTGAATACCTTGAGGAAGGAGAAGTGACACGAATATTTTTTAAATTATCAGAATCTGGCAGTGAAAAGCTAGGGAGAAAACATGCGAGGAAATACTGTAGTAAAAATTTCCATATTAAAGACAAAAATGTAACTTTAAAAGTAAGCAATCAGGTAGGTCATCTCAAGACCTTATGTCACAGATTATAGACAAGGTCTAGATGTGTCCCAGAAGTCATAAGCTTTTGTCAAGTGTCACGGTCATAACATGAAAAGGAACAGTGAAGCGTACCATATGTAATATTGTGTGAAAGCAAAGGTCCGAAGTCTGGAAGAACAGATGACTGTCTCATAACCATGCCTCGCTGCATACCCACAAGGCGTAGAAATTGCCACCCGGCACGATTTCAAGAGCTGCATTCTGAGACTTGGTAGCAAAGACGAAGTTGGCTCTTTAGAAAACCTTGTTAATTGGATCTGAGCGGAGTGCTGGCGGTTTTCGACAACAAGCCACGCCAAAGAGCGGGGCAAAAGCCTATTAAAAAAAAAAAAGAGAAAAATAAACTATATGATTATCTAGAGCATTACATCTTAAATATGCTTATCCTTATGTATTTTTTATTTTCTTTACTATTTTGCCACTTACTAGTTAAATTACATACATTCAAATTCAAAAACTTCAAAAGATATAGTTCTCTTAAAATAAATAAATAAATAAAAAAAGAAAAGAAAAATCTGAAAGTTTTCAGATTTTATATTACCCCAAAGGGGATTTTTTTTAACGCTTTGTGTGCCACCTTTATTTATTAAATATCATGTTCTTCGCATTTGAGCCGTAAAATTCAATTCAAGAGCAATATCGTAAAAGAATTTAAAAAGAGCATATTTTTAGAATTTCCGATACACTGGCTCTCACGCTGGAGATAAAAATGTTTTATTTATTTTTTTTCCCTTACAGTGTTGCCATTGCTCGCTTTGTAATCTTTGAATTTGTTAATCAAAAATTCGTTAAAGTTTTGCAAAATATGAAATAGACAATAAAACAAATTCCAAATTTGTGCTTTCAGAAGCCCATATTCGGGTGAAGGATTACGTTATTCAAAACTCGATGGCTCTAGGTACCGCTGTTTTATCACAAAGCTAGAAGCATACATATATTTATCTAGATTCTTCATTATTTAATTTCTTTAAATATAACACAGGGCGATAATATTTGGTGGCAACAACCTGAAAGTTTATAAGGTATTTATTTCTTCAACCTTCTTAGCATGCCTTCATGGTATAATGGCCAGCACACGCGACGCGTGTTCGAAAGGTCCATGGTTCGAATCCCGGCGAGGACACTGCACATTTCTTCAATTTCCTGCTTCTATTTAACCTAATGTCTCTACAGTGGCGCCCGAACTAAAAACGGTGGTGGATGATGATTCTCTACCACTAGGATTTTGCGATTGGGCCCCCCTAATCCCCAATCGGCTTTTAAAAGGGGGAGTATATAAGGTATTTCTCCAGCCTTCTTAGAAAGCCTTCGTGGTGTAATGGCCAGTACACTCGGCGCGTATTCGAGAAGTTCGTGGTTCGAGTCCGGGCAAAGGCATTCCTTATTTTTGATGTCTCCTGCTTCGAAATAAACTGATGTCTCTTCAAAGTGATTCATTGCATTTAGATTTTCAACGTAAAATGCCAAAACAAAATTAAAAGCCTTCTTCCTAGGCAAAATTGTCCTCTTGGGCTAATAAATGTCTTTATTGATGCATTACATTCTTAAATATATTTTCCTTTCCACTAATATTTTACAGAATATTAGTAATCTCAAACTCACGGCCGCCGAAGTATTTTTATGCCACCCGCGAATTCATTTTAGTTACGTATCTTATACAAATACGTTACTTTTTTTTTCTTTTAGAGACATAAAAATGTGGGCTAAGCTTGTGTTCACGACTGTTATTCAAGGAAAAGAAAGATAGAATGAATAAGTTGGGGCTTTGTCACTATATACTTTTACGTCAGGCGACATGGTTAGAGTAAGTGAGAGAATTTTTCCCGCTGGTAAAATTGGTATAGCTAGTTTGCCGGCTTATAGCTCATGGCGCTCCTGTATTCTGCAATTTTGGGTTAAGGTTAAAAACTAAGTTATACAGTATTTAATTCAACATGTTGGAATTGCCTGAAATAAATGCCATTCTAAAATTTAATATTTAGACGTCAGTACATTTTGAGTATAAAGTATAAACATAGAAATTTCTTTCAGGTACTAACTTTTAGACTTCAGATAGAAAATAAATATAAATTCGAATTTTTTTCTTTTCCTAGTGATGTTAACTCAAAAGCGCCTTGAATAAACAACGGGGTATTAGTCTATTAGTCTCGAAACGGGATTTTGCGTCGCCTGCTCTATCACTTTTCAAATGGTTGCCACCAAATATTATCTCCCTGTATTATTTTTAAAGAAACTGATAATGGAGAATCTGTATGTATGTATATTCCTCGCGTTATGAAAAAATGAACGGTATCTACTAGTGCATTTTTATCTCCAGCGCGCTAGACTGTCTGTCGGAAATTCTAAAGATATGCTGTTTTTAAACGTTTCGTGATTTTGCTGTTGAATTGAATTTGGTGTGACAAGTGCGAAGAATATGATATTTAATTAATAAATTTAGCGCATAAAATGTTAATAATAAAGATGCTACCAATACTTCACTGCGCCGAGAATTCTAAATATATGCCACAGTTGCCACTAAACATTGTCCCCCTGTATTATATTTAAAGAAATTAAATAATAAAGAATCGGCATAAATGTAAGTATATTTCTTCAAAGGTGATAAAACAACGGTACCTAGAGCCATCCAATTTTGAATAACGTACGTTTCTTTCCACCGGAATATGCGCATCTGGAAGCCCAAATTTGGAATTTGTTTCATTATCTATTTCATATTTTCTAAAACTTTAACGAATTTTTGACGAATAAACGCAATGATTTAATAGCGAGCAATGGCAAAACTCTACGAAAAAAAAAGCTTTTTTATCTCCAGCGCGCGGAACTGTGTATCGGAAATTCTAAATGTTAAAAAAGGCCCCTTTGGACGTAATTTAAAATCTGAAACATTTCAGAATTTTCTTTCTTTCTTTTCTTTTTTTTTGTTAAAAATCTTTCTAAATTTTGTTAAAAAAGTGTTGTGCTCCATCAGCTGCTTTCAGATCGGGCATTCGGCCTGCATGCAATTTAAGTTTGACTACGCTAACCGTTTCTTCACTAGAGCAAAATAGCAAATGGCCGCCCAGGAAATATGTATAGTCTCTACTTTAAATAATTTTTTACTCCGTAAAATACTCTTACAGCACATGATATCAATTTAAATATACATAGTATGATAGCTACTAAGACAAATGTATATGACAAAAGAGATAGACAAACTGCATAAGTGTGGTATAGCTAGGGAATCTTGAAAAGCCACAAGTAGGTTTAATAACAATAGCA
The DNA here is from genome assembly GCA_000611955.2 of Stegodyphus mimosarum. Taxonomy (NCBI): domain Eukaryota; kingdom Metazoa; phylum Arthropoda; class Arachnida; order Araneae; family Eresidae; genus Stegodyphus; species Stegodyphus mimosarum. The sequence continues at coordinate 204,985 of KK117332.1, forward strand.
ACTAAGCCTTATAATGCTTTTAAAGCATTATAAGGCTTAGTTGCTATTATAATACTTTAAAAGCATTATAATAATTTTATGAGTAGAAGTTAATGATTAAAACAACTTAACAATGGTGTTGCATTTCATAACTGATGCTGTTATTCTTTGATGTAAATACAAATAATTCTTCTTGCTTCTCGCGCTATATTCGGGAAAGTACGTTCCTACAAAATGCAAATCTTAAATTTTTGAAAGATGTACTGCATACCTTTTTTTGAGATTTAAAACAGCTTTTTTTCCTGATTGTAATAGTCAAATAAGTTTCATAAGCTGGGGAAAAAAAAAGAAGAAAAAGAAGAAAATCTGAAAGGTTTCAGATTTTAAATTAGTCCAAAGGCGCGTTTTTTTAACATTTCGTGTATTACTTTTATTTATTAAATATCATGTTCTTCGCACTTAAACCATAAAATTCAGTTCAAGAGCAATATCGCAAAATAATTTTAAATTGAGCATATCCTTAAAATTTCTGATATACAGTCTCACGCGCTGGAGATAAAAATATTTTTTCTATACAACGTTATCACGGCTCGCTTTGAAATCCTTGCGTTTGTTAATCAAAAATTCGTTTAAGTTTTACGAAATATGAAATCGATAATAAAACAAATTCCAAATTTCAAATTTGGGCTTCCAGATGCCCATATTCGCAGAAGGATTATGTCATTAAAAATTAGATGGCTATAGGTACCGTTGTTTTATCAGAATGCGAGAAACGTACAGAGTAGAGTAGAGTGTTGCCATTGCTCGCTTTTAAATCATTTGAGTTTGTTCATGAAAAATTCGTTAAAGTTTTATAAAACATGAAACACATAATAAAACAAATTCCAAATTTGGGCTTCCAGATGCGCATATTCAAAATTGGATGGCTCTAGGTACCGTTGTTTTATCACATTTGGAGAAATACACGTACATTTATGCAGTTTCTTCATTATTTAATTTCTTTAAATATAATACAGGACTGCAAGATTTGGTGGCAACAGTTTAAAAAGTGATTCAGACTTTTAATGTTTCCGACGCAAAATCGCAAAACGAAAACAATAGTCCATCAAGGACAAAGCCCCTTTGGACTAAAAATAAAAAAATTGAAATAATTGATTGATTATTGATTGTTACGAGCCTGTCGTAATATGGCTCTTGTTTGAGCTGAAATAAAGTTTTGGAAATAAAACTATTCCTTGTTACGATGTGAGTTGAATTTACGGCTCAACACACTTGGAGTGTTAGAGCCGCAGTGTAGCTCTGTCTGTTATACAATTTATTTTCTTTGTTGAATTAACAGAAATATACTATCTCTGTTATTTTTCTAGCTTATAAAGATGTCTGAAATTACAGTTTCCATTGCGTAAATAAATATTAACATAACACTTTACCAAAAGTATCCAAAGACAACTACTCCTGGAGCTGAAATAATTAGCTGTAGGTATCTCCAGTGCCTGATCAACCAAGCTAGCGTAGCTAGGATAAGTTCGCCGAAACAATGGAATAATGCTACGGCCAGAGCTGCTTTCGAATGCCATGTTGTTGGAAGATTTTCAATGAGTAACAGGTAAGACGTGCACTGCACTCCCTGTGAAGACAAAATAAACGTTAAGTTTTATCAAAAAAATTAAACTTTTCACATATTCCTGTATATTTATGTTAACTTTATTATATATATATATATATATATATATATATAATGCTATACTTTAACTTTTATAACTCTTTCATTAAAGAGCAGAAGATTATATTATATACTTAATAGAATATTAGGATAATAATCAAAATATATAGGGTGCCCCCAGTAAAAGTACACGCAGATCACTTTTAGCATAATACTGGCTTTAACAGTGCACACGTAACATGGAGGAACCAACATGTTGCACTGTGGCACGCGTAAATGCAGTTTCTCTCTAGGGGGTGCTGGATCAGATCTTTTAATGCAGTCGGAAGCTACCGTAAACAGATTTCTGCGTAGCTACTTTGATTGGTGGCAACTTGAAATTAAGTTTGAAATTAGTTCTGAGAAATTTTAAAGCAATACATTATAAAACAGTGCGCTTTATGTATTCTCGTATGATTTACAAATTCTTTGCTTTGTATAATCTATCATGAAGATTGTATTGCTACGGATAGCATTAAAGTAAAGAGTTTTGCAAGGTTTATCTTAATTTTATAACAGTTATTTTAAATTTATGCACCTTTCCTATCTCTTCTAGCTTCAGCTTACAATTTCCTACCAGAATGTATTTTCAGAAACGCGTTTAATGCAAATGAGTAAGAGTAGTATTTAAGTCGATGCTTCACTGACTTCGTTAGAGAGCCAGAGTTCCTGACTAGCGCGCGTTTGCCTTTGGCTACATCTCTCTCTAAGCTATTACTACCCTCGGCCGTACTTCAGGCCCTTGATAGCTTCGCCTACTTAATTGAGATTTAGGGATCAACTACTTCGAATCCTGATAGCTTCTGCTATATCTTTTAGTTAAGCATTAGTTAAGTTTTAATTTATTAATTTGAGTTCAAGCCCAAGTGGAGGCTTTGCTGTACGCTCTAAGATAGGAGCCGACTGTGTTGATCCTTATTTTGAGAAATAAAGGGTAATTAATCCTTCTTGAGTCTTACATCTCTGTTCATACACTCAAGTAATTATTCACTTATATGTGTACAAGTTCCTTACATTGACCTGTGAAATAAAAGGGGTGGAACCCCACATATTTTTATCGACTTTGCGATGAAAAGAAAAAAACAAAATGCTTCAGTGTTTATACCATCTTCACACAGTACGCCTTTTTCATTAGCTTACTGTCACCTGGGGAAAAAAACTCGCCATCAACAAGATTTTTACTTCCTTGTACGAAGTAAAGAAAGTGTTGCATTGGTGAAAATTTTTGGGTATCATATTTTAAAGAAATTACACATTTTGAGCATTGCCGAATCCATTTTCCCTTCCCCCCCATGACGTTTTTATGTGCCTACAAAATAAAGAACTCTTTTTACTTCCTTGTATGAAGTAAAGGAAGTATTGTAATCACAAAAAATTCCGGGTATCATATTTCAACGAAAATATCCATTTTGACCGGTTTGGAATGCAATTTAAAGATGCTTTTGTGTGATATCTGTATGTAAGGACAGAATAAAGGACTCTTTTTTTCCCCAAAGAATTATAAAACTGATTTAAAATGGATTCAGAAGATATTTTTTCATTGTGTCTGTACATACGTACGTATGTATGTATGTATCTCGCATAATTCAAAAACGAGTAACCCCAGAACATACAAATTTTGTGTATAGGCCTGCTATACTGTGTAGTTGTGCACCTCTCTTTTTGGTTGCAATCGGTCGCACCAAAAGTATATAAATATACATATATATATATACCCACTTTGTTACTCGGTATTTTTATTCTTATATCTTGGTAAATTGTGTATTTTTTGTTTTAAAAATGATTGAATTATATTCTTATCTTCCAATTAAGGTGTTTTATGCCTTTAGTTAACCTGCATGTTATAGTTGCAGAATTATCAACGATTTAAAATTTGTTTAAGTGCGGCTAAGCCTAATTTTTTAACCATAGCGGCCATATTTATTTACATTTAAAACTTACCAAAATAGTGGATTTGTTGTCAATCTAGAGAAATTAAGTTTCGCTAGAGAAACAGCTACAGAAACTAAGCTTCGTAGAAACTATAATTGAAAAATTGCTTTTTAATTGTTTTAACAGTATCTTGTGTCTTATGTTTTTCTATATGTTTCAATTTTTAGTGAAAATATTTTCAGTTTTTATGTATTATTTTTTTTCCTTCTTGCAAAGTGAGAACTGAATTATTTGAATAAGAAATATATCTCTAATGAAATTTGAGGAAACAAGCTTAAATGAAATGCGGGAAAAATGCGTATAATTTAATATTTCGTACAAGGAAGTCACTTGGTGTGTACATCAGTTTTTTTTTTCCAAAACGGATAGCAAAATGGGTTTTTTTCTTGACGTTGCTTACGTGTGTATCTCGCTTAACTTAAAAATTATTACACGCAGAACGTTGAAATTTTGTATATGGGACTGCTATAACATCTAGTTGTGCTTGTCCTTTTTTTATTGCAATCGTGTCTATCTATCAATCTGTCTCTATATATACATACTCCCAGCCGTTTCACGCCTTTATTTTCGCAGTCATTGGTCGTAGTCATATTTCCAAGTGTTTAAATGGTGAAAATATTCATATTTTGTCAATGTCAAATTTAAAAAAATAATTTTGGACAAATAGCGAATATTCTTTTAATACGGTCTGTCGATTCCTATGCTTATATTTGGGAAAGTTTTATACTCGTTATGAAAAAAAAATTATATTACAACAAAAATTGACGGGGAAATTTAATTTCAAAATTTGCAATTTTTGATGTCATTTTCAACTTGCTACGAGAATCGATAATAAAGTTAGATCAATTCGCGGAAATAAGTTTAAATGAAGTGCAGCGAAAAATACGTATAAAATAGGCTGTAGGGTTTTGCTTATTTAATTCCAATGTTCAGTTTCAGAACCCCACGAACACTAACAAGCGAATAATCGCTTAAGTGTGTGAATAAACTCGTAATACTTAAGAAAGGTTAACTACCCTTTATTTCTCAGAATATTTACAATCAGATCCTAACTAGGAACTTGCACAAAGCCTCCACTTGGGCTTGAACTTAAATAATTACGAAATTAAGCTAAACTAAGTTTAACTAAAGCTACCTGAAAGATATAGCCGAAGCTAGCAGAATTTTAAGTAGTTGGCCACTAAATATTAATTAAATCGGCGAAGCCAAGCAAGGGCCTAAAGTAGGGCCGAGCGTAGTAGCTAAGAGAGATTGTAGCCAAATGGCAAACGCTCGCTAGTCAGGAAAATCAGACTCTTTCTCTCGAAGTCGGCGAAACATCGACTTAAATAGTACTCTTACTCGTTTGCATTAACTGCGTTTCTGAAATTACATTCTGGCAGGAAATTGTAGGCTGAAATTAGAATAAACAGGAAAGAGGCATAATTTAAAATAACTGTTAATAAACTTAGGATAAATCTTACAAGGCAATACAAGGAAGCCATGTGAAGTGTTATTATTGTTGCGTTTTCACGGGTTCGTAGATTTGAGAGTAATCGATGAAAACACGATGCAGAACAATAAAAAGCACAATTTATTTACAGGAATCACTATTTACAGCACAGTTCCAAAATCACCTTTAAAAGCGTCGAAAATCTACAATAAATGCCCTGAAACAATCAGCAACACAGCTTCAGGCTGTAACTGTACAGGTAGCTTCACGGCAACACTAAACTTATAATAAAACACCGTGGAACAATCACCAATCCACTTTCAAGCTATACGGTAAAGATAGCTTCACGGCAAAGCACTATCTCGATTGCTTTCCGTTCACAAAAACTCTCGCGTAGCAGCTATTCTCACAACTAATCACACTGCTCGCAACTTGCAATAACTAACTCTCTCAGAAACGCAAGGGCTTATATAGCTTTTCTTTAAGTTCTACACGTTTCGAGAAATATCTCGACAGGAAGTTATTCTAGAAGCTTCCCGATTGGACCATGGGATATCGCCCATTTGGTCGCCAATCTGGCAACCCTACCATACACTAATTTATGGCAACCCTAGTGCTATGCCGGAAAGCTTACATACAGGCGCAACCGCCGAATTTTTCGTGACATTATATAGAATTAACAAAACATCATTACAAATCAAATCAGTATGCCTTGTTGTTACAGTTGCATATACGTTTGCTTGGGCTTCCCTATATAAGGGTATCATCTGATATCTTCAGCAACACACGAAAGGAAATATACAGGACTGTAAGGAATTTTCCATGTTTACCAATAATCGCATTTATCAACGATTACGTCAAAAGGAACATGCATATTTTATTTACATACTGTGTTTTTTCAAGAACAAAATGAATTAACGGCAAAACAGTGAAAATTATAAGGAATTTTCTCCTTCCTCACCACTTGCCTTCGTGGTGTAATGGGAAGTACGGAATATCGAATGTGAGGACAGTATTGCCGACTTTTTAACCACAAAAGTCTCTTACAAATCAGATACAGATTTCTGACAAATTAGATAAACTGATAAGTACGCTCATTCCCGGTATTACTGTGCATTCCTTAAAGCGTTTATAAAACTGCTGGTATGTGTTACTCGTACAGCTTAATTGTTAGAATGCTTTTTAATTCTTCTCTCGTTATGTTTTATTAAATTTTTGAAATACCTTGAAAAATTGAATGGTATATCCTCATGTAAAATTTCATTACAGGAAACATAAAGTAGCCCGGTTTCGTCCAGGCAAGACAAGAGATGATTTTGAGCAGTTACATTTTTGTTTACATTACGCCATCGAATCTTATTTGGCTTAATGCCCGGAATTACTTTCAGAAGATGGTCTGTTACCTATTTGTAGAACACAGAGGTTATTGCCTCTAATAAGATAAAATTTCCACTTGAATAACTCCCTGCCAATCAAAGAATTTCAGTAACACTGTTTTTATTCTGAACTTCTGAAATCAAAGTGTTTGCGGTCGAATATTTTCATGTCATGCAGACGATACTATTTGGGTCATAAGCAAAATACTAACTTCCGTCAAACAGTTAAGATTTATTTCGAAAATTCGGCGTTGATGTCCATCATATCAACCAAATCTTGATATACAGTAATTCTAACTTCCTGCTTTTTTCCAGTAAATAGCATGCGAAAAAAAAAAGAGAGAGAGAAAATTTTTAAAGATCTTCCGGCAACCATTTTTGCTGATGTTAATCTCATGTTATCATTCGAAACGAGAACTGATGATTTTTCAGAAGTGTTTGTGAACTTTTCAGATGTTATCGTCCTTCGAAATATCAGCCATTCCTGATTTCATCATCGAAACTTCCCTTCTATCATGAAATTATCAATGAAAATGAAAAGTAGATCGTATTAATGCTTGATCTGCATATACTGCTCATACTATTTAGAAATTATTTGTTGCAGCTTCTCTCAGTTTTAATCCAAACCGTTATTGCTTCTTCTTTTTCCATATTTCAGTTTGATTAAAATTTTGATTTTTTTAGGTTGTGGCAAAGTATGCAAGTATGAAGTTTATCTTAAAGACGACGGACGCCTTTGAGAAGAATTTTTCTAAAAGCTTCGTTTGATTTGGTTTATTTAATTACGACAAAGCGCATAATGGCTATCTACTTACGGGAAAGGATGTCTTCGTGCAGGGCTCCCTAAAGGAAACTCGTATACACGATACACACAGGGAAAACCACGAAAATACCGATACAACCAGCCCGTTCGCTGGGATTCAAACCCCGGACCAAACTACCTTGTTCAGCGACTCTAAAGGGAACTTGCTTATATTAATACTGCATATGGGAAAAAAACAAAATAACCTCCCGGAACGAACTACCAGCGTTCCCAGTCTTACGGTGAGGTAGCTGGGGGGCGTTTTTAAAATTTATAACATCGTATATCTAATGATCGAAATCGATCTAAAAATTCCATTTGACTTTTTAAGGTATTGTAGTACAAAATAAAATTTATCTTATGAAAAGAAACACTTCAGAGTTCTGGAACATTCCACAAAAATAGTCGTACAACTCTTCGCATTATCCCAGAGTACAATCAACAGTTGCTAATCAAGCTACTTGAAAATTGCATTGTTAAACACAACGGGACAATGCAAAGCGCATCTAAAGAGCGAAGCTAATCCGGTGATATGTGATTACTCTGCATAAATTTTTTTGAACTCATGCTGAACTAACAACCGAGAACAAAGGCTCTCTCCGATCATATATAGTTTTCGCTCGGCCGCTGAGAAATGTTTATTACTTATCGTATTACTGGAAGGCATATGAGGGCAGGACAGAGTTACAGCCGCATATGAATTCAATTACAATACCTAAGAAGCTGATACAGCAACAGGACCAAAATTTTTCCAAATGTTTGCGAAGTTAGGCGACTTTTGTCGATTTCTCGCCAAATTTGGTGACAAAATTAGTCGTTTAAACCATCTCCAGCTTAGCAATATCTCGAAATATTTAACGAGATACCCATTTACTTAATGTTAAATAGATTTGCTCCTGTATTCTTATTTTCCGTACGAGCATCGTCTCTTTAGATTTTCATGTTACATTATAGAGAAAAAAGTACAATATGTTCATATATAATTTCACTCAGATTATTTATATGTGTACAAAATTAGTTACAGTATTTTCTCCCTCCTTTTCGTGATGTGACTGGAAACACACTCGACGCATATTCGAGAGGATCAGAAATCGAATCTCGGCGAAGAAACTGAACATTTCTTCAGTTTCCTGACATCGAAAAATTCTAAAACGCTCCACAAGTGGCGCCCGAACTAAAGAGATGGTGAACGATAATTCGCACCGGGTCGCACCGGGAACTAAAGACATGGTGAATGATAATTCGCACCCAGTCGCACCGGGGTTTGGCCACTGGGTTCTCTCATCCCCAGTCGTCCTTTAAAAGGGGGAGTATATAAGGTATTTTCTCTCACATTCCCGCGTGCCTTCGTGATATAATTCGAAGCACTTTCGATTCGTATTCGGGAGATCGGGAGTTCGAATTTCGGTGAGGGCTCTGCATATTTTTCGCGTTCCTGCATCTATATAACCTGACTCTGCAACTTTATTCCATAAGCAGACATTGACAAATGCACGTTGGAATATAATAGCAATTATTGGTATTAGCTACTATTTGATGGCGCTTCGCTGCAGTTATTTCAAAAATTTATTTCTGAATTTCTACAATATTAATACAGCATGTACAATGTATTTCAAAACATAACTATTGAATATAATGGGCACAAAATTTATCTATTTCCACTTATTTTGCTGATAATTCATTTACTTTATTATTATTAATATTTTTAATTTCAAATGTCAGTTTTATTTAAAAGATTTGTTATAAAAACCAAGGAGGCAAAATAAAGTAAAATAATAAAAAAACTTTTTAACACGTATGTTATTTTAATCATACATAAAATGATTAAAGGCTGTTTGAATACTGCGATAAGAAAACAGAAAAAAAAAAAAATAAATAAAGGTTAATGCATTCAGACGTCAGAGCCTGGGAAGAAAATAATAAGAAAAATAGCTTCCTGAAAATCAAAATACAACACACTTATCTTGCTAAGTTTCTTCATTTACCATAAACTTCGTTTCGCATTGTCAGTCAACTGAGAAAGAGCATTTAAACATCTAAATACGGATGCAGTCCATCTTCTATTTAACGATATCCCTCGATTTAACAAGTCGGCTTCATTGGTACGGTCAGAAACATATAAATGTAGTGGAAAATTATTCTGTGCTGAAAACGGTGTTAAAAAGAAATATTTTCTGCTATGAGTAATATTCTAATATTTTAGCAGTAATTTTGCATGCGGTTAAACTACGTATTGCATTATACAGAGGAACTAACGAATTTTTAGAGTGATTACAAGGTCATTTAATAAATGCCTAGGCACTTACTAACTATTCAAGTGTTTCATCTGATAATCTTTTTTTTTCTAAACTATAAGTCTGCATCTCGCTTTCTAAGATAGAAGGACTTTTCGTAAAATTTTCGGAGATTTATTGTATTCTCGATTAACCGGAATAATGCCAGAGAAGCAGGTCCCAGATAATCCAAACTGTCAATTTTCATACATACTGCATATTTCTTAAAAAAATCTGATGTGACTTCCTCCACATGACTTCCTTGTACTGCCAATTAAATTGTACACACTTTTTGTCGCAGTCTGTTTAGGTTTCAGATTTCAAATTACGTCCAAAAGGGCGTTTTTTTTACATTTTATGTGTTACATTTATTTATTAAATATCATGTTCTTCGCATTTAAACCATAAAATTCAGTTCAACAACAATATCGCAAAATAATTTTAAAATGAGCATATCTTTAGAATTTCCGATACACAGTTTCGAGCGCTGGAGATAAAAAGTTCTTTCCCCCCCCCCATAGAATGTTGCCATTGCTCGCTTTGAAATAGTTGAGTTTTTCATCAAGAATACGTTTAAGTTTTATAAAATATGAAATAGATAATAAAACAAATTTCAAATTAAAAATTTGGCTTCCAGATGCGCGTATTCGGGTGGAAACGTACGTTATTCAAAGTTGGATGGCTCTAGGCACCGTTCTTTCATCCAGTTTGGAGAAATACACATACATTTATGCAGATTCTTCATTATTTAACTTCTTTAAATATAATACAGGGCGATAACATTTGATGGCAACAATCTGAAAAGTGATACAGCCGTTTATAGTGAATCAACGCAAAATCGCAAAATGAAAACAATAGTCCTTCAAGGACAAAGCCCTTTTGAAAAAGAAAAAAAAAACGAATACAGTTAAAAACAATTTTAAAAAATTTTGCAATTGAAACTTAAAGTAAAAACAAGCAGTTCGGCGAACGGGTATCCAAAACAAAATTTCCAGTGCACCAAAATTTAAAGTCAACTTTTTGTCCCACCGGGTAGAGAGATATGGAAGTTTGTTCACCAACTGACTTAATTCTCCACTTCGCTAAGATAAAAAAAACTCTTTTATATGTAAACAAAATCTCTCTCTTTAACATTAGCTCCACTTACACTTGTTAATTCTTATTAATTCTACAACTATTGTATGCAGATTAGTTAAAGGCATAAATACTTTAACCGGGACATGAGAACAACGTAATTAAATTACATTTAAGGCAAAAAAAAATGCAATGAACCAATATCTAATAATAAAAAAAACAGAGTTCAATGAGCCGAGTAAGGGGGTTGGATGTATATGTATATATGTTTGGTACGGCTGATTGCAGCAAAAAAGGATGTTGCACAACTAGATCTTAAGCAAATTCCCATGTACAAAATTCCAACGTTCTATGGCTAGCCATTGTTGAGTTATGCAAGATATATACATACATTTGTGTATAGATAAGTTGCGAAAAAAATTCCTTCTGAACCCACTTTAAATCTATTTGACAATAATTTTTGGGGAAAAAAAGTACTCTTAATTCTGTCTGTATATACAGAAGTCACGAGAACAACAACAAAAAAAGTCTAAATGGATTCTGGAGAGGTCAAAATGGATATTTTCTTTAAAATATGATACCCGAAATTTTTCGCGATTACGATGCTTCATTTAATTCGTACAAAGAAATAAAAATCAGTAATTTTATTTTGTTGTTGAGAACGTTTAAATATGTGTCGAATTTCATTGAGTTTTTTTCGAAATGCTTTTTTATCATTGCATATGAAGCCTCTTTGGTCTATGAAGTCTAACAGAGTTTCAATAGAAGCCATTGCGGTCTCGAGACTAACAGTTTTAGTTGTTAGTATATTCTTCGCTTTTATTTTCAGAAGTACTTTCTTTTACTTTCGTTTTCGTGAACTTTGAATCGATATCACTAAACCATTGATTGCCCGATTCAATCGATTCGCCTTAATGGATGTTGTCCCGATTGAAAAATTTTACATTTTCTCTTTTGGCACACAACTTCACTTACAGTCTCAACTTCTTCAGAGTTAAATAAATTCTGATCGAACAGATATAAATACTGATCGAACAATTCGAACAATCCAACTCCATAACTATACTGGCATCCATGATATTGAAGTACGATTTGAGGTTACGAACAATAGTTTATAATTAATTGCCCCCAAAAATCGTATTTACAGATTTGCTAAAAACGGGACCAAGTTGCTATTATTTATCAAAAAAGGCGGAAGATATCGAGAAAATTGGCACTGTGCAGTTCAAAATGACGTAGATGATCAACATAAAAGGCAAAGAGATTTCAAGTGTTTTAATTCTGAGGTAAATTTTATTTAAACTGAAATGATTTTATTGAGAATTAAGTTATTCCCCAGAAAAAAAAATATACTTGAAACATTTCATTTTAACACTTGTAAGAGTTTAATTAACCGGTGTTATGATTTGAATCTTTACTTTAACTTCTTCTTTCCGTAGTCATCACCAAAATGCAAATTAGTTTTCAGTGAATTTGTGCCGAGAGTTTGAATGCTTAGATTTAGAGCTTTTGGCAGCCTAGTTTCCCTATTATTTACTACCGTCAGCTCTGCCTAAATTTACTTCTGGGTCTAGTATTTTGCTAGTCGACGTTTAAAATACGCGCCACTTATTATTTTGTTGTTGTTGTTGTTAATCCTCGGGTCCAGCTTCTGCTAGACGAGATCCGCAAGTTTTTTCCCCTTCAAAAAGTCATAGACCAGCATAGGAAGATTTAATAGGTCGTCGTAGGACAAATCCAGGCACATAAGAATATGTGCCGGAAAAGCCTGCTTATTATTACATTTTGGACAAATCGAGTGGGTTTTCTGACCACCCTGGAATACAAGGCTTCTTAAATGGCCTCTACGAAATCGTGAGAGTACCGTCTGGGTGCATCTGCCATAGTTCATAGCGAGGGATCCATCAGGGGATGGTACGCGATACCAAGTATGTGCCGGAGGCACAATCCAAGTCATTTTATCAGTATGTTTTTTGGCGGAATACAACTCAAGGTAAGTCAAACAATTAGAACTAGCCAGAACCTGAACAATTAGAAGCAGCCAGAACCAGAATTAGAAGTAGCCACCCTTCTTCGCTAGGGCATCCGCCTCTTCATTTCCCCAAATGCCCACATGTGAGGGGATCCACTGAATGTGCACATCGCAAGAGGACGAGGTTTGTTTTAATTGAGAATTGAAGTTCCATTTTGTCCCCAACGTTACACCAGTTTGACAAATGTTGTATGGCACTACGACTATCAGTGATAATCCAGATGGCTTTAGGGTCTAAAAACGACATTATGTAGCTCAGTCCCTCATCGATAGCAACGAGTTCACTTTTAAAAATTGAGCTAAAGTCAGAAATTGTTTTCTTTATTTTGACAATTCTATTCGGATCTCTGATAAGTACTCCACTACCAACGTGGGAATTCTAATTTTTGCTACCACCAGTGTACATAAGCGTAGTGCCTTTTGGGATGCTATTTATAATTTCAAGGGAAAATTGTCGAAGGCAAGTCGGCACATCATTTTTCTTTGTGACCCTTGGCAGTACAGAAACTGACCCTTGGAAGACCCACTGAGGGGTCAATGTATTGCTTCAAGAAGCATTGTTCTACGGTGGGATCAAGTAAGTTATTATGTTCAATTTGGCTAAACGGACTGTGTTTCTTAAGTCTTTTGTTATTATGCCAATGTCGCAATAAATCCAAGGTAAGATTCTGGGAACCGTACCTGTACAGTTAGTTGTAATACTTCACTAGGGTCGAGTTTCTTCTAAGACTCAGAGGCTGAAGGTCCGCCTCAAACAAGACAATATCATTTGGGCAGATGTTACGTAAGCCACTACTAATTATTTTGGGCACATTTATTATCTTGGGTCTGTTTTAATACGCTAAAGAGGCTGTTCGCCCATTTTTTTAGACAATTTTCATCGTATTTACAGAAATATCTTCTCTAAAACTTTTGAGTTTTATATGTTCCATTTGATAACCCTTAATCTTCATTATCTTTCTACACCGTAATGTACCAAGATAATAAAGTCTTCTTTAGTATCGAAAGAGGTGTTTTATCCCATTCCTCTCGAACAGCTTTCCAGAATCCATGCAGAGTTGTAGGTCGACGTTTGGACAATTCGCTTTTCAAAAGTTCAAAACCATTATGATAGATTCAAAGTCCAAAACCTCCTGACGATAGATCAGATTAGTTAGAGATTTAGTAGGGATATGAGTGAATGGTATGGAACACTTATGAATGAAACATGTCTCTTGTTCTATTTTTCTAGGAATAAAACAGAAAATTTTGACATGCGGCTGCTTGCTTTGTCTTAATGCAGTTCTACTGATTGATGGCACAGTGGGTAAACAGAAGGTATTTCATACCTAAAAATTGGGTATGAAAAATGTTCCTGATGATATGTGGAGTTTATCTGAAACATTTTCCTCCAGTCCCTTTATTTTTAATTTGCAGTTATATGAAAAAAAGTTATATAAAAAAACAATTATAAATGCCTTTGAAAAACTTCCTTTACATTATTTGGTTATGTTGTAAGATTTTTTTTATTTTCTTTGATGATAATAAATAGATCTCTTTTTATTAAGGTCATTTAAATATACCCAAGATTCATCTATTGTGGCACCATTTTTCCATTTTTATCCCAATAATTGTTTCTCATTGAGAATACTGCAGCGTGTTTTGCTTTGGGCGATATATCGTCGAGAAAGACGATGCAAATTACGATTTTATGCCTTTTCAAGATTCAAATCAGCATTAATCCCTTTAATTTAGAAGTCAAACAACAAAAATCAGCGTTATATTTTCATTCGATGGTTTTTACCGAACCACCATCCTCAGCTGCAAAAGCGCAAATGAACGAGATGAGACATAATGATTAGATAAGATTTTCTCTCACTCAACTCTGTTTGAAACAAACGCACTTTGTTTTCCAAAATAAATATTCCAAGCAAACTGAGGGATTAGGCATGGGAAGCCCCCTCAGTCCCATCCTGGGACTGAGACATAGCAGAAGCCTGTATACCAGAGGTGGGGAAAGTGTGGCCTTAAGACCGCATGCGTCATCCGTGAGCTTCTTGTACGGCCCCCAGCTCTTGTATTAATGGATATTTAACTATATAGGTTAGGATAGTTTGAAATTAATAGAATTAAATAACATGCTGTCATATACATAGCATAACATGAATTAGAATTCTGCAGTGTTGCAGTTCTAGCAGTCTTTCATAGTCTGAAGTTATTGCCATTCTGGAGCACTTTTCATTTTGCCAACGTCCAACAACAGAAATTCTTCTGTTTTTTTCTTCTTATTTTTGGCCATGGCTCACCCCTACTTGAAATACACTAACCCTTTTGCTATATGACGGCGGCTGTTCTGAGAGACAGGCAGTACCTACTTTTCTCCTTCTGCCCGCCCTCCTCAGCATTTCCCTGTATGCTGCGGAGTTGGTGATTCGTAGTTATTTGTGTGTTCTTGTAACAGTGCGGTCTCGTATTGTTATCGACTATTGTGAAAATCTAGTTACTGTTTTACTTATACTAAGGTTCCACAAATACACGGTTTTATTGTATTTTTAGTAAATATACGCGTTCTTAAAGACACTATTTGATATTCATTTTTTTCTACATCACGTCAAATTGTAAGAGAAGAAAATTAAATGAAGAAAATAAAACATTTAATGGGGAGTTAGATTATTCTTTTATTTCTGTGAAAGATAAAATGGTGTGTTTATTGTGCGTTACAGTTTTGACTACTTTGTAAAAAGAGAATTCAAATAAACACTATTTGACTCATAAAGAAAATAAATATTTCAATTTAGAAGGTAGATCTCGACAAGTTGCAGTTCAAAAGTTGAAAAATGAAAAGCATCATCAACAGGTGCCTTTTGATCCTTTTGTAAAGAAAAAATATCTCTGCAGTTGCTGTTGCTTACAAAATAGCACATATACTTGGAAAAAGAGGAAGGCTATTTAGTGACGTAGAAGTAATTAAAGAATGTATTGTTGAAGGAGTAGAAATATTAGATGCAGAAAAAGATGATAAATACAGACAATTGCCTCATTCAAGAACTGTAACAAACCGGCAGCACGAATTAGCTGAAAATGTAACAGAGCAACTTCCGGATAATTATACAAAATGGAGATGTTTATTTTTCCATTGCTTTATTTAGATGAAAGCATTTAAATGCCGGTAATTTAGTCAGTGTCTGCACCGATGGGGCGCCCTTGATGAGAGGTAAAAAAAGAAGGAACTGTTGTTTTATTAAAAAAAGGAAAACTTGAAAAAAATTATATCATTTCGCTGTAATTTGCATCAGCGAAATTTTTGGGCAAAAATAACCATTTTTCAAGACACTCTGCATAGAATTATTTCGATTGTCAAGTGTATTCGCATAAGGGCAATGCGTTATCGTGACTTTCGGCAGATGCTAAATTTAGACGAGAAAACGTACAGTGTTGATCTGCCGTACTACTGCAAGATTCTCTGGCTATCAACATGACAGGTTTTGATAAAAATTTTAATTTTACGACGACAAATTTTAAACTTTTATCAAGAACTGGGAAAATTATGTTATCTATTAGATGAATCATTGCAGTTTTGTCTGTTATTGTAACAAAACAAAACAATTTAAATATTTACCTGCAAGGTAAAACGAAGCAAGCGTTTTGAAAAACATTAACATTTTTCAAAACATTGCTCTCTTGCTCGGATATATCTGCGGAACACTTCGGGGAGCTGGCAAAAATATTGAATGAGCAAAAATGTTGAAATAAAACATTCGATGAACATGTACGTGTCTTGGAACTTTTAACAGAAGAATATACTGTAAGATGTTCAGATTTTGATGAGCACACATCTGCTATGAAACTGGAATTTGAACCACATTTAGTAGATATATCGAAAGGCCCTAAGGAAATACAAATGGAGCTATATGAATTGCGGGAAGATAATATGCTCAAATCTGTTTCTGACGCTAGAAAGGATACCATAGAAAACTGGCAAAATGCTGTTGAACATCCATGCCTACGGCAGCATGCACGTTATTTACTTTCCTGCTTTGGAAGTACTACTGCGAGTCAACATTTTCTGTCATGACAAAAATTAAAACTAGTTTAAGAACGCAAATTACAGATGCTCATTTAGAGGATCTATAAGGCATTTTCTCCTTCCTTCGAGCACGTCTTTGGGTTGTAACGGTAGCACACTCGGCGCGTATCGAGAGATCCGAGGTTCGAGTCCCGGCGAGGAATTTCTCATTTTTCATGTATTCCCTCTTCAAAATAACCTAATGTCTCTATAGTGGCGCCCGAACTAAAAACGGTGGTGGATGATGATTGTCTACCACCAGGATTTGGGGAATGAGTCCCCTAATCCCCAGTCTCCCTTTAAAAGGGAAAGTATATAAGGTATTTTCCCTCTCCTTCGAGCATGCCTTCGTGGTATAATGGTCAGCACACTCAATGTGTATTCGAGAGGTCCGAGGTTCGAGTCTCGGCGAGGGCGTTGCTCATTTTTTCCCTTCTCCAGTATCGAAAAAGACCTAATGTCTCTACAAATCTACTAAGACTGCGCGTTACGAAGCTTTATCCAAATATTCAATTACTTTCAGGAAATAAACAAATACAAATATGTCACTAAATTAAACTTTCCATCGGATTTTAACATTATTTTACATACTGCTGCTATGTTGGTTCTTTAATTAATAACTTAATATTATTACTTTTCTATTGCTTTTATTTATAATGTAATACATTTATTGAAAAATACCTCTACTTTATTATTTTTATTTGAAAAAAGTGTTTAAATATATGTAGTTGTTTATTAAAAAATATTAAAGATTAATGTTATAATAAGTTATTAGCCTTATGTGTATACAAAAATATTCTATATTGTAAATATGTACTTAAACAAATGATTTAATTTTTTTTCATTATTTATATATAATGCAATAAAGTGATAAAACTATGCAAAAAACTATAATAATTTCACAAAAGTCGCATTTATAGGTATATCATCTTGTGCGGCCTCCTTTATCACTGCCTACTTGAAATGTGGCCTTTCATGGTAAAAAAATCCCCCACCTCTGCTATATACTACAACTGCAAATATATTTAAGTCTGAAATTCCACGCTTGATTTGTCTAGCAGGTATAGTGCTTATTTTAGTATTGCAAAAGAAATTTTGACAAAAATGAAGTTTTCCCGCATTCGAAATTTTGGCGTTTATTAAGTGGATGGTCTGATGCAAAATATATCCTGCACTATGTGAAAGTTCTTACATTTGAGGTCGAGTAGTTGATTTTTTACAAGATATAGAAATATCTCCGAAATAAAACAGAGGTAAGTACTTAAGATAAAAATTCAATAGCTCTTTAAGAAAAATTAAACCCATCTCTAGATCCGATAAATGATTTCTTTTCATTAACAGGTAAGGAACAAAGGTCAATGTCACAGACACAAATAAAACAGTTAAGCTGACAAAAGTAATCAATATTTATTCGTTGTTTATATCGTCATCATAACTCGTTGTCTTGGAGGCGAAGATACGGAGAGAAAAAGTACTTTTAAAAATCAAAAGATCCTAGCATTTTTTTGGAATTCTTATACCATTTACCTCCTTAAAAGATAAAGTGAAACAATACCCACTCTTACCTCAGTTTGTTCAATTTCGAATTTTGCAGTGTTTTTTATTATCAATCCATGATAAGCGATCACTTATCACAAACACTTATCATAAAATTTTTACGCTTTTAAAAAGTATTCATCCACTGATCTGAAATACTTAAATTGCTTTCAACTTGAAAAGCCTATTAAGTATTTATAACACTTATATAATCAAATAATAATATATTTGAGTCACAATCATTGAAATCGTATCGTTTAATTCACAAGATGTATTTTTATAGTCCATAGAAACACGTAAAAGTTTTATACAAATTGTTGCGTATATCCAGAATAATTCTGTTACTGAAAGGCCTTTTTAGATGTTATTAGTCCAAAGTGACTTTCACCCTGCACTATTGTTTTCGTTCTGCGATTTTCCGATTGATTTCGTTCCGCGATTAGAAACATTAAAAGTCTAAATCGCTTCTCAAACTGTTGCCACAGAATATTGCAGCCCTGTATTCTATTTAAAGAAATTAAATAATGAAGAATCTGCTTAAATACATGTACATTTCTCCAAATGTGATAAAACAGCGGTACCTAGAACCATCCAATTTTGAATAACGTATGTTTCCACCCGAATATGCGCATCTGGATGCTCGAATTTGGAATTTGTTTTATTATCTATTTCATATTTTGTAAAACTTTAACGAATTTTTG
>KK117333.1:12411-25691 GCA_000611955.2 Stegodyphus mimosarum
ATTCCTTCTTATATAGTTCGAAATTTAGGTTCATTCCAAATCAAAGTCGCCCATTTTTTATAATTTATTTTTAAAATTTGTACTTTTAAATAATTTTTATAAATTTTTCGAAAAAAATTTTGAATTTATAACCTATAAAATTTGTACAATCATCATAAAGTAGATATATTTCTAAGGATACCTGCAAAATATTAGAGCTTTTTATTGAAAATTTCCGAAGATATACGTGAATTTATACATTGGCGCGTTTTGAAATTTGGCATATTTGTGGAAAGCGATAATAACGACAACGTGGTTTACGCACTTTGTTACAATTATTTGAAAATAGAATGACGCTGACTTTTTTTGCTCTCATCCACAATGTAAAAAGACAGGAACGATGTGACTTTTTTCCCTCCTCTGCACTATGGAAGAGAAGGAAAATAGGTTGCCACATATTAAAAAGTTCGCCAGTAAATTATTCTTGGCTCAAACTGAAAAAAAATTCGCCAAGTTAAATTTTTGAATTTCTCCGTAAATTTCGCACCAAATTTTACAACATTTAATATTTAGGCATCATTTTAGTTGCAGAATCGAGAAATGGAAAAACATCGGTATGTCATTTCAGAAAAAGTCCGATTTTGTGTCAAAATACCTACATTAGAACAAAGCTATATATAAATCTAATACATATCCTAAGTCGCGCTTTCGAAACATGGAAAATGCAATTTGAATTTCGTCAATCTGCCCAGTAGAACTGGATATATAGAACTGTCCCTTTCCCCCCCCCGGGCAGTGTGCATTTCATCCACGTTGGTAAGCTTCTCATAACAATGGAAAGGAAACTTTTTCAGACATACGATTCCTTTCATAAGTGTCCTTTATTCGAATTCTTTGAAGCTACACACATGAAAGCAATAATTTATTTCATCTCATACCATTTGCAATAACTCCAGTTCTATTCATGAAATGATAGCAACGATTTATTTTCATAGCGTTAAGTTCTGTACCCTGTAGTAGTAATAGTAATGCAAGATCCAATAGTTACATATATCTCAAGAAAAATAAGTGGAGATAAGCGCTGAACTGTAAGATCTTAAAATATGCTAATATCATCCTTAAGATATTAGATCATTCTTTAGAAGTGGCACTTAAATAATTCTTTTTACTAGTCTGAGTGGACACAAGGAGCCAAAAAAAATCCTAATTGCAATCTTAGACATGGATTATGAGATGCTATGATTGACATAGGAGGAAATGGATTACGGTTTGACGTCTGTCCCATCAAAAAGGAGGATTAGAAGGTAGTTATGGCAGATGAAAAATACACAAATTGAATTCTTTCTTATTGCTATGTCATTATGTCATTCGAGCATCTAAAGATTTCACAACACACAGTGGAATTACGAATAGATGACCTTCTCTCCAAGAACGACCACCCACAGTTGTTCTTCTGGAAAGGCGGCTTCTGCAAAGGTTCTTCTGGAAATCCTTTAGATATTAGATCATTCTGTAGAAGTGGCATTTAGATAATTCTTTTTACTAGTCTGAGTGGACACAAGGAGCCAAAACAAATCCTAATTATAATCTTAAGACATGGATTATGAGATGCTATGATTGGCATAGGAGGCAATGGGTTTGACGTCTGTCCCATCAAAAAGGAGGATTAGAAGGTAGTTATGGCAGATGAAAAATACACAAAGCGAATTCTTTCTTATTGCTATGTCATTATGTCATTCGAGCATCTAAAGATTTCACAACACACCGTGGAATTACGAATAGAGTACCTTCTCTCCAAAAACAACCACCACAGTTGTTCTTCTGGAAAGGCAGGCTTCTGGAAAGGTTCTACTGAAAATTCTTTAGATATTAGATCATTCTTTAGAAGTGGCATTTAGATAATTCTTTTTACTAGTCTGAGTGGACACAAGGAGCCAAAACAAATCCTAATTGCAATCTTAGACATGGATTATGAGATGCTATGATTGACAAAGGAGGAAATGGATTACGGTTTGACGTCTGTCCCATCAAAAAGGAGGATTAGAAGGTAGTTATGGCAGATGAAAAATACACAAATTGAATTCTTTCTTATTGCTATGTCATTATGTCATTCGAGCATCTAAAGATTTCACAACACACAGTGGAATTACGAATAGATGACCTTCTCTCCAAGAACGACCACCCACAGTTGTTCTTCTGGAAAGGCGGCTTCTGCAAAGGTTCTTCTGGAAATCCTTTAGATATTAGATCATTCTGTAGAAGTGGCATTTAGATAATTCTTTTTACTAGTCTGAGTGGACACAAGGAGCCAAAACAAATCCTAATTATAATCTTAAGACATGGATTATGAGATGCTATGATTGGCATAGGAGGCAATGGGTTTGACGTCTGTCCCATCAAAAAGGAGGATTAGAAGGTAGTTATGGCAGATGAAAAATACACAAAGCGAATTCTTTCTTATTGCTATGTCATTATGTCATTCGAGCATCTAAAGATTTCACAACACACCGTGGAATTACGAATAGAGTACCTTCTCTCCAAAAACAACCACCACAGTTGTTCTTCTGGAAAGGCAGGCTTCTGGAAAGGTTCTACTGAAAATTCTTTAGATATTAGATCATTCTTTAGAAGTGGCATTTAGATAATTCTTTTTACTAGTCTGAGTGGACACAAGGAGCCAAAACAAATCCTAATTGCAATCTTAGACATGGATTATGAGATGCTATGATTGACAAAGGAGGAAATGGATTACGGTTTGACGTCTGTCCCATCAAAAAGGAGGATTAGAAGGTAGTTATGGCAGATGAAAAATACACAAATTGAATTCTTTCTTATTGCTATGTCATTATGTCATTCGAGCATCTAAAGATTTCACAACACACAGTGGAATTACGAATAGATGACCTTCTCTCCAAGAACGACCACCCACAGTTGTTCTTCTGGAAAGGCGGCTTCTGCAAAGGTTCTTCTGGAAATCCTTTAGATATTAGATCATTCTGTAGAAGTGGCATTTAGATAATTCTTTTTACTAGTCTGAGTGGACACAAGGAGCCAAAACAAATCCTAATTATAATCTTAAGACATGGATTATGAGATGCTATGATTGGCATAGGAGGCAATGGGTTTGACGTCTGTCCCATCAAAAAGGAGGATTAGAAGGTAGTTATGGCAGATGAAAAATACACAAAGCGAATTCTTTCTTATTGCTATGTCATTATGTCATTCGAGCATCTAAAGATTTCACAACACACCGTGGAATTACGAATAGAGTACCTTCTCTCCAAAAACAACCACCACAGTTGTTCTTCTGGAAAGGCAGGCTTCTGGAAAGGTTCTACTGAAAATTCTTTAGATATTAGATCATTCTTTAGAAGTGGCATTTAGATAATTCTTTTTACTAGTCTGAGTGGACACAAGGAGCCAAAACAAATCCTAATTGCAATCTTAGACATGGATTATGAGATGCTATGATTGACATAGGAGGAAATGGATTACGGTTTGACGTCTGTCCCATCAAAAAGGAGGATTACAAGGTAGTTATGGCAGATGAAAAATACACAAAGCGAATTCTTTCTTATTGCCATGTCATTATTTCATAAAAAGCTCAATCCAGTTAACAAAAATCTGATACAGAATTCTTTACGAAGCAAAAATATTCTCCTTATCTCAGATTGAATTTTTCCAAGTTTGAAAGACTTACAGAAATCTGACACAGAATTCTTTACGAGCAAAAATATTCTACTAATCTCAGGTTGAAGTTTTCCAAGTTTGAAAGCAAAGCCTTACAGAAATCTGACACAGAATTCTTTACGAAGCAAAAATATTCTACTTATCTCAGGTTCAATTTTTCCAAGTTTGAAAGCAAAGACTTACAGAAATCTGACACAGAATTCTTTTACACGCTTGTCGCAACATAAATAATGGTAAAAAAGTATAAAAAATACGATTTTAAGTATCATACGATCTACTGACATATGATAATGAACATAACAGAACACGAAAGCATAATTATTTTATACATAATATAGAATAAAAACGGAATTATTCATAACACACAAGACATGCTCTTCGGAAGTGTTATGTATCACAAGAAGCTCATAATTTCAGCAAAATGTTGCCATACCTTCATGCAAGGCTCTTCTCGCCAACGCCTCGAATTCCTCAAAACTGCTCAGTATGTAGCTGTGTTCTTCCGGAGGATCTGAAGCCATGTCGTAGAGTTCTTTGACGTTTCCATTTTCGATGCCAAAAGTAAAGATTTCAACACCTTGCTCACGGAGGGCTTTCGCTGCGTCTCTGGGATCTCCGCCGTTGGAATAGCCGTCGGTGACCAAGAAAACAGCTTTTGTAGCATTCGGACGGGCATCTTGAAAAACTTTCTGAAATTGACAAAAGAAAAAAAAATTAATCCTGGAATTCACAGCCATTCACCTGTAAGGTATAAGGTATATTTTAATTTTATAACAGTTACAGAGGCTGTTCGCACATTTTTTAGACGATTTTGGTAAGCGGTAATAAAACATAGTTTGCCGCAAAAGAGGTAATTGTAATTCTACTATGTTTTTAAAAGTCAAAATGATCGTCTGTGGCTCAAAAGTTTTGTTTTTATTTAAAATGGCGAATTTAACAAAGCAGTGGTTCGAAGGCTACATTGACGCTCTTTCCGAAGAGAAATAGGCATACTCCGTTATCCAAAAACGATGGGAGAGTCATGGTTTTGTGATATCTAAAGCGACGATAGGTAATATCATCGACAAGAAAGGAAAAAAACGTCAAATTGGAGCCTCAGGTGGAAAAATATTCCAAACAAGTATCCCAGGAAAAAACGGACATCTTCGACTATTGCAAAGGTACGTTGTTGTACGCTAAAGCAGGAGAAATGCCTTTTAAATACGCCCCCTTTTAAAGGGAAATTGGGGTTTAGGGAACCCAATCCTGGTGGTGCAAATCCTGGTGGTGCAAAATAATCATCCACCACCGTTTTTAGTTCGGGCGCCAATGTAAAATCATTGCCCATCAGCAGCCGAGCGGTAAAAGCCGCTCAACACTGGTAGTCCGGTCCGGGGCTCGAGTCCCGCCGAACGGGCTGGCTGCATGGGGGTTTTCGAGGTTTTCACCATGTGTAACGTAAATACGTGCCAGTTTCCCTTGGAAAGACCTCCCCGGAGCATCTCTCCCTTTCAGTGTAGTGCCTCAAGGCGGAGCACGCAATACATAAATAAATACATAAATAAATAAATGTAAAATCATTAGGTTGTAGAGACATTAGGTTATTACGAAGCAGGAGAGGGGAAAAATAAGCAACGCCTTCGCCGGGAATCGAACCACGGACCTCTCGGTTACGCGTCGAGCATGCACACCACTACACCACGAAGGCATGCGAAGAAGGAGGGAGAAATACCTTATATACTCCCCCTTTTAAAGGGCGACTGGGGTTTTGGGGACCCAATCGCCAAATCCCTGTGGTGGAGAATCATCATCTACCACCTTTTTAGTTCGGGCGCCAGTGTAGAGACATTAGCAGGAGACATGAAAAATGAGCAACGCCTTCTCCGGGAATCGAACCACGGACCTCTCGGTTACGCGTCGAGCATGCAGACCACTACACCACGAAGGCATGGGAAGAAAGCGGGAGAAATACCTTATAAACGTAGCCTTCCGCAGGCGTAACACGCTATGGTTCCAGTTTCTAAAATCTTCCCTTAAAAGGGGTTTCGGAACCGGCTATACCGAACAATGTTAAATTGTTCAAAATTCCAAACAAGTATCCAAGGAAAAAAACGGACATCTTCGACTATTGCTTAAATGTTAAAAGAAAATCCCCCTAGTCAAAGGACAGTTGTAAAATCATTAAAATGCTCGGTGTCCACAGTAAACAAAATGATAAACGTTGATTTAAATCATAAGCAAGCGAAAAAAACGTAATGTGCATCGTCTTCTTCCGGAGGATATCGCTGGACGCGGGACACTCTGCAGAATTTTATATGAAAAACAGTTATCCCAAGAAAAATGGAAAACAATTTTTACAATAGATGAAGCATGGGTATATTTAAATGATTGTAACAAAAAAGAGCCATTTACTATCATAAAAAGGCAGAAAAAAAATTAAGTACATGGTTCAAAGAATCGAAAGAAAGTTTTTCTGAGGGATTCATGATTGTTGCTGGTTTTTCTTATAATGGCAAGTTAAAAATAAAGAGAGTGCAAAAAAATGACAAGATTAACTTCAAATACTGTCCGGAACCTATTTTATCGCGAGTGTGCTGGCCATTACATCACGAAGGCATGCTAAGAAAGCGGGAGAAATACGTTATGTACGCCCCCTTTTTAGGGCCAACTGGGGTTAAGGGGACTTATTCCCTGAATCCTGGTGGGGCAAAATCATTATCCACCACCGTTTTTAGTTCGGGCGCCAATGTAAAATCATTAGGTTACTTGGAAACAGAAGCTGTGAAAAATTAGCAATACCCTCGCAATGACTCGAACCTCGGACCTCTCGAATACGCGCCGAGTGTGCTGGTCATAACACCACAAAGGCATGCTAATAAAGCGGGAGAAATACCTTATAAATATAAAAGAAATCTGTTTTCTAAACTCACCTTTCAACCATTCAGTTTAAAAAAATCGAGGCTGTATTCATTTATGAACTGCCAAACGAACAGTTAACTAAACAAGTTGATAAATGAAACAATTATTTTTATGATTTTTACTAGCCCGCTAACACCCGAAATTGATATATTATCTAATATATTACTCGTCATCTACACAGCAATGAACTTTAAATCTCCTTCCTATCATAACAACTGTTATCGAATAAAGTGAAATATGGTGAAAAGAAGCGAAAATAATCAGTTAAACTGTTGAACTCTGCAATTTTAAATGAAAGAAAGAACTCACACTGTCTTGAGCTCACTTTGAAAAAAAGTAAAAGTGGCAGAAGCGATGATAAAAGCAGTAATAGAGTGTGGGATTAAGTTTTTTTTTTTTTTACCTCCTTCCTCGATTATGAAATTACTCAACGAGCCGGAAAAATAGGAAATCTGCTCTAAGATTGAAGGGACGATTCATATATTACGGAAGCAAAAGGAATTTGATGCAATGCAATTTCTCATCGCTATCGACCCCTTTTACTTCCTTGTACGAAGTAGAAAAGAAGTATTGTAATCGCGAAAAATTTCGGATATCATATTTCAACGAAAATATCCATTTTGACCGCACTTTAACGATGTTTTCGAGTGACATCCGTACATAAGGACAGAATGATGGATTCTTTTTGCCCCCAAAAAATTATAAAACTGATTTAAAATGGATTCTGAAGAGATTTTTTTCGTGGTATCTGTTCCTACGTACGTATGTATCTATGTATTTCGCAAAACTAAAAAGTTTCTTGGAGATACAATACACAGAGAGCAGGCTGTTTTTAAAAGTCAAAATTATCGTCTGTGGCTTGAAAGTTTTGTTTTTATTCAAAAGGGCGAATTTCACAAAGCAGTGGTTCGAAGGCTACATTGACACTCTATCTCAAGAGAAATATGTGTACTCCGTTATCCAAAAACGATGGGAGAGTCATGGTTTTGTGATATCTAAAGCTTCGATAGGTTATATCATCCACAAGAAAGGAAAAAAAAACGTCAAATTGGAGCCTCGAGTGGGACAAAAATTGCAAACGAGTATCCAACGAAAAAAAACGGACATCTTGGACTATGCAAAGGTACGTTGTTTAATGTTAAAAGAAAATCCCCCTTAGTCAAAGGACAGTTGCAAAATCATTAAAATGCTCGGTGTCTACGGTAAACAAAATGATAAACGTCGATTTAAATCTTAAGAAAGCGAAAAAACGCAATGTGCAGCGTCTTCATCCAAAGCAAATCGCTCGACGCGGGACACGCTGCAGAATTCTATACGAGAAACACTTACGCAAAGAAAAATGGCAAACAATTGTCACAATAGATGACGCGTGGGTGTATTTAAATGATTGTAAGAAAAAAAGAGCCATTTACTATCATAAAAGTAGAGAAAAAAATTTAAGTATATGGTTCAGGGAATCGAAAGAAAGTTTTTCTGAGGGATTCATGATGGTTGCTGGTTTTTCTTATAATGGCAAGTTAAAAATAAAGAGAGTGCAAAAAAATGTCAAGATTAACTCCAAATACTATCAGGAACATATTTGATCGCCCATTTTTCTGAATGAAATACCGTCGCTTTACCCACAGTGCCATCCATCTGTGAGACTCCATCGGGACAAAGCTAGCAGTCACGCATCAAAATCCACTGTAAATTTCCTAAAAGAAATGGAACAAAAAAATTGTTATCGAGGCCGTAGCCTTCACTTATATCCCTACTCAATCTCCCGATGTGTCACCTATGGATTTGTGTGCTTTCGGACTTTTAAAAACTGCATTATCCAAACGTTGTCCCAAAACCCTAACGGGACTCTGGAAAGCTGTTCGGGAGGAATAAGATCGAATACCACTTTTGACACTTCAAAAGGCATTATTATCCTGGAAATTGCGGTGCCGAAAGATAGTTCAGAATAAGGGATCTCAAATAGAATATTTAAAACACAAGAATTTTATGTAATTTAGTTTTGTGTATACAATATACATCGTCTAAAAAATGTGTGAACAGGCTCTGTACATTAAGATTACAATGCGATTCGAATGCATTTCGTTTCCAGCTTTGGAGACATATTAGAAACACCAATTACTGTGACAATGTATAATTATACAAGGTGTATCAGTACAGCGGTGACAAACTTTCAGGAGAAACAGAGTACACCTAGACAATGAGAAATCACATAGCATGGTCGGAAAGGCTTTCCTGGAGCGGTAGTGACGACACCGAAGTCAAGAAAGAAAGGACACGAACAATGGTGAGAATACGTGCTTATTATTCGGAGTACACCAAAAACAAAAACAATATAAACAGACAACGATCATCATCAAGGAAGACGTTCGAAATTACGACCCTGACCGCTTTGCAGCAACCGTGCGTCATGCATTTTCCATGCGATGTTCCATTTCTGATGCAGATCTTCCATTGCACCAGAGAAGTGAGGCCTGCATTACGGTCGGGGGTCGTAATTTCGAACACACCTTCTTTAATGACGATCGTTGTTTCATTTTGTTCTCATTTGCGAGTTTCCAGACCAGTGTACACAAACTGTAGGTTTCTGCTGTACATAATTTGTAGGTTTCTGCTGTACATAATTTGTAGGTTCCTGCTGTACACAGTTTGTAGGATTCTGCTGTACATAATTTGTAGGATTCTGCTGTACATAATTTGTAGGTTCCTGCTGTACATAATTTGTAGGTTCCTGCTGTACACAGTTTGTAGGTTTCTGCTGTACATAATTTGTAGGTTTCTGCTGTACACAGTTTGTAGGTTTCTGCTGTACATAATTTGTAGGATTCTGCTGTACATAATTTGTAGGTTCCTGCTGTACACAGTTTGTAGGTTTCTGCTGTACACAGTTTGTAGGTTCCTGCTGTACACAGTTTGTAGGTTCCTGCTGTACACAGTTTGTAGGTTCCTGCTGTAGATAATTTGTAGGATTCTGCTGTACATAATTTGTAGGTTTCTGCTGTACACTATTTGTAGGTTTCTGCTGTACATAACTTGTAGGTTTCTGCTGTACATAATTTGTAGGTTTCTGCTGTACATAATTTGTAGGTTTCTGCTGTACATAATTTGTAGGTTTCTGCTGTACATAATTTGTAGGATTCTGCTGTACATAATTTGTAGGATTCTGCTGTACATAATTTGTAGGATTCTGCTGTACATAATTTGTAGGATTCTGCTGTACACAATTTGTAGGTTTCTGCTGTACACAATTTGTAGGTTTCTGCTGTACACAATTTGTAGGTTTCTGCTGTACACAATTTATAGGTTTCTGCTGTTCACAATTTGTAGGATTCTGCTGTACATAATTTGTAAGTTTCTGCTCTACACAATTTGTAGGTTTCTGCTGTACATAATTCGCATGTTTCTGCTTTACATAACTTGTATGTTTCTGCTGTTCATAATTTGAAGGTTTCTGCTGTATATAATTTGTAGGTTTCTACTGTACACAATTTGTAGGTATCTGCTGTACATAACTTGTAGGTTTATGCTGTATATAATAAAACACGTTTCTGTCTCACTGTTTCTTAGCTTCCTTTTTTACCTTTTATGACGTCACTACCGCGCCAGGAAAGCGTTTCTGACCATGCATTCCTATCTGATTTCCCATCGTCTCGGTGTACTCTTATCTCTTCTGAAAGTTTATCACCGCTGCGCTGATACACCCTGTAGAAGCTTGAAAATATCATAATATAATATGCTCGTAGAAGTTCGCTTGACATCTTATGAATAGCTGTAAAAGCGTTTCTTAAAAACGTTGAAAAATGTTTGCCCCCTCCCAAACAAAACTTAAAGGTTTCAGATTTTAAATTACGTCCAAAGGGGCGTTTTTTTAACATCTTGTGTGTTACCTTTATTTATTAAATATCATATTCTTCCCACTTAAACCACAAAATTCAGTTCAACAACAATATCGCAAAATAATTTAAACTGAGCCTATCTTTAGAATTACCGATACACAGTCTCGCGGGGTGGAGTTAAAAAGGTTTTTTTTTCTTCCTAGATTGTTGCCATTGCTCGCTTTTAAATTGTTTGAGTTTGTTCGTCAAGAATTCGTTAAAGTTTTACAAAATATGAAATCGATAATGAAACAAATTCCAAATTCTGGCTTCCAGATGCGCATATTCGGGTGGAAACGTACTTTATTCAAAATTGAATGGCTCTAGGTACCGTTGTTTTATCACATTTGGAGAAATATACATACATTTATGCAGATGTTTAATTATTTAATTTCTTTAAATATAATACAAAGCTGCAAGATTTGGTGGCAACAGTTTGAAAAGTAATTCAGACTTCTAATATCTCCAACGCAAAATCGCAAAACGAAAACAATAGTTCTTCAGCGGTAAAGCACCTTTGGACTAAAAAAAAAATGTAGCTAGTATCTTGACTAATGTAAGTAATTATTTTACAGCAGAAACTGTAAAAGTATTTACGTATTCTTTTACAAATATATGCTCAATATAATGCACAAAAATTCCTGTATTTCGCCAGGTTTGAATTTCTAGATTTTTACATCACAACGTCATCGCACATTCTCCGAACAACGAACTTATCAAAAAGTTATTAGAAAATTCCTGCAACGTGATTGGACCTAGGCAACTGCTATCAACTGATATCTAAAGAAGGAAAAAACGAAACAGAAATCTTTACGGATGTATCCTAACAACATAGGCGTAGCGGATATCGAAACGATGAAATAATGATTTAATAAAGAAGAAACTGAGTTAGAAAAATGTAATGCTTTCAGAAATTTTTAGATTTGAGAAGAGCAGAACATCGCAATGAAATCACTCGACGTAATGCTTTTGAATAACTTTGCCCGATTCTGAATCTAAAAGTTGAATTCTAAAAAGAATAATAATAAAAAAAATACACTGACAGAGCATTAAATAGATGTTCTTATGAACTCTAAACAACATGGCTTGGCAATTCTTCGTAATAGATTGAACGATTCTTCGTAATAGATTGAACGCTAAGTCCAATAAAAGGTTAATAAAATATACTTGCGTCATGGTCCATTTCTCATTCACTTAGTTCAGTTCTCACTTCGTGACAAGGCAAAAATGTATAAAAACTCAAAATATCTTCATTAAAAATTGAAAGGTATAAAAAAACATAAAATACCAAATACAGTTAAAACAATTTTTACAATTAAAATTAGAGTTCCTGCGCAAAAACAAGCAATTTGGCCAGCAGCCAAGAAGGTAGATTTTTCGGTGGGCAAAAACTAAAACTTTCCTTTTGGACCCACTCGGTAAAAAGACACTGAAGATGCAGAAAGACTTTGACTATTCTGACAAGTTTCAAATTTAACAAATATGGCTGGTATGGCAAGAAAAATTAGGTTTAGTCTCACTTATAGAACTTTTAAATTGTTGATAATTCTACAACTATTGCATGCAGATTAACTAAAGGCATAAAAACCTTAGCCGGAATTTAAGACAAACTTAATTCAACCATTTTTAAAGCCCAATTTACCAACGTATAAGAATAATAATAAAAAAAACTGAGCTCATGCAGCCGAGTAACAAAGTATATATATATATATATATATATATTCACAATGAAAGTAATTAAAAGTTGGGTCCCCAACCCCAGTCGCCCTTTAAAAGGGCTAGTATATAAGTTATTTCTCCCGCCTTCGTGGTGTAGTGGTCAGCATACTGGACGCGTAACCGAGAGGTCCGTGGTTCGATTCCCGGCGAAGGCGTTGCTCATTTCTTCAAGATCCTGCTTCCAAATAAATTATAATAAACCTACACTGGCGCCCGAACTAAATAGGTGGTGAATAATAATTCTCCACCACCGGGATTTGGCGATTGGGTCCCCCAAACCCCAGTCGCCCTTTAAAAGGGGAAGTATGTAAGGTATTTCTCCCGCCTTCTTCGCTTGCCTTCATGGCGTGGTGGTCAGCACGCTCGACGCGTAACCGAGAGGTCCGTGGTTCGATTCCCGGCGAAGGCGTTGCTCATTTTTCATGTTTCCTGCTTCGAAATAACCTAATGTCTCTACAACTTTAAAGCTAAGGCAACGGATATCACAATCTGTTTATAACAACCGCTGGAATTTAGACTACAACCAAGAAGTACGCATATGAAAATGGCGGGTTTGCTTGACTAAAGCTTTGTCATTATGACGGTTATTGAAATTTGGCACATTCTGAAAATTTCCATACCTCTACAAAGGTGGTTGTGTTAATATGCAAGTACCATTCCAGTTTTATATAGTAGAGAGTTAATGTAACCTTTTTTTATTTTCTTGTACGAAGTATTGTAATCGCGAAAAATTCCGGGGTATCATATTTTAGCGAAAATATCCATTTTGACCGCTATCGAATGCCATTTAACGAAGTCTTACCTCCACGATACCAAGCCGCGGTCTTTTTAGTCCAAAGGGATTTAGTCCCGAAGGACTATTACTTTCCTTTTGCGATTTTGCGTCGATTCACTCTGAATGCCCGTTTCACTTCTCAAATTGTTGCCACTAAATGTTATCGCTCTGCATTAAAGTTTAAAAAATGAAAAATCTGCATAAATGTATGCATGTTTCTCGCATTGTGATAAAACCTAGAGCCATCGAATTTTGAATGACGTAATCTTACTGCTAATATGGGCATCTGGAAGCCCTCATTTTGAATTTGAAATTTGCTTTATTATCGATTTTATGTTTTGTAACAT